>JAAAKG020215856.1:0-47525 GCA_010014905.2 Druon quercuslanigerum
CTCAATAATACTTACTTCTCTTTCAACAACCAATTCTATGAACAAACCTCAGGAGCAGCAATGGGATCTCCAATCTCTCCTGTAATAGCCAACATCTTCGTGGAACATCTAGAAACCAAAATCTTCAGTCAATCCAAGCTTAAACCGGAATTTCGGTTCCGTTACGTGGACGACACTTTTGTCATCTGGCGACATGGACTAAAGAAACTAAATACGTTTTCCGGTTTCATAAATCAATTACATCCTAATATCCAATTCACCATGGAAACTGAACAAAACGGAAAATTGCATTTCCTGGACGTACTAGTTTACAAAAAATCAGATAATACATTAGGTCATGAAGTTTACAGAAAACCTACTCATACAAACAGATACCTACATGCCTCCTCTCATCATCACCAATCTCAAAAACAATCGGTCATCAACTCCCTTGTATACAGAGCTGTCACCATAACAGATAAAGGTAATTTACAAAAGGAATTACAAAACGAGAAACAAATCCTAATACAGAACGATTACACAATCAAACATATTGATAAAGCAATAAGAAAATACACCCAAGAAAACAATACAAAACAAACTAATAAAGAAAGAGAGAGAGAGAGAGAGAGAGAAAACAACCACCGTCCTACCCTACATCCAAAGTGTCACAAAACAAATAGGAAGAATTCTCAACAAACACAACATCCAAACCATATTTAAACCACCTGCGAAAATAGGACAACTTCTAAACAATCCTAAGACAAAAAGGCACCTCTCAGTGATCCAGGAGTATATAAAATCCCTTGTTCTTGTAGCAAAGTCTATATTGGAGAAACCGGGAGAGGGGTGAACCAACGTATAAAGGAACATGAGATTTAAGTCAGGCTAAAACATTTCACGCAATCAGCAGTAGCTGAACATCATATCGAAACAGGACATAACAATTTATTTGATAAAACAACCGACATCGCAAAAACACCCAATATTTTTCCAAGAAAATATAGAGAAGCAATCAAAATCTTAAAACACCCTAATAACATCAATAGGGACAACGGTTATAATACCGATCCGATTTAGCTTTCCGTCCACTCGGATTTTTTTAAATAAGACTTCATTGGCCAATCAAGTGCGTTCTGTGTCAATGGTGGGGCGCTTTGGTCAATCACAGGCATCGTAGAGAGTATACATAAGAATAACATAACCTGATACCTCAGTTTCAGGCCAGACCTGAAAAAGTGAACTGCAATGTTTACGAAACGTCGGCAAAATTCGTAGTTTTGTACACGATTGGAACCCGAAAGATCTCTTTTATCATAATGAATCATCGTGAAAGCATCAAATATTATATCATCGTGTTCGCAATAAAATTATCTTTATTTTTATGTAAGTTTTATGACGTAAACAGATTGGTGCAAAATACTAGTATCGACTTACCTGTTTGTACCTGCCAACCTAATAGTTAAGATGGGGAAAAAATAGACAACCCGATGCTTGCATATTCTATAAGCTTCAAACGTTTGATAAGTATATAGTTTGTTTCGTAAACGAATGATTACAATTTTTTTCAATTTCATTTTTGAATTTTTAATTAATCATAGCCTTGATTGAAGTTTTTTAGGCAACCTACTCGCGATATATTTTTTAACATATTAACGTTTTATTTTCGGATCCTCTACTATTATAGTTACCAATTTTTCAAGTCTAAAGTAATAGTTATTGTGATAAACAAATGCATAGAATAGCCATTTTGTTCTTTAAAGACTCAGTAAATATGGAAACTAAATACAAATTTTCGTTCATTTTAAACCAGCAGATTTCGTTTTTTCGACGCAAATAACTATAAATAACTTAGTAGAACACTTCCCTCATGACATTATATCAAATAACAATAATTTTCCATTTTATAAACAATTTTAAAAACAAATTCACAACTTAAAAACTTGTCAACAATTGGAAGTTTTTTTATTACAAGATTGACTGCTAGTAACTCAGAAAGGACCCTATTTATTAAGAGACTTTGTCAGGTGACATTATTTGTTATTTAATTAAATAAATTTTACAAAAAAGTACAGATTTTCGTAAATGTTAATCCGGCAGATTTTTTCAACAAAATTAGCTCTAAATAACTTGGCCATATACTTTTCTTATTTTATCAATTAGGGTTCATCCATATATAACGAAAAGCAAATTTTCCAACTATTTTATACTCCCCAATGTAACGCTTTTCCCGACTTATCCTGCAGTTTTTTAACATTATCGTGATGCTAGGCTACACCCGGCTGCATCCCTACTACCTCCTGAAATCTTCGCATTATTCTATTTCTGTATGAAATTTATTTAAATTATTTAAAAATTTTCTCTGTGACAAAGTATCCTAATAAAAAAGGTCCTTTCTGGGTCATTGACAGTAGATTTCGTAAAAGCAATGCATCTGTTTGTTGACAAGTAGGCAAGTTTTGGGTTTATTTATAAAACTTTCCAAAGGAACAGTTATTTTTTTTTTAATGAAGTATCATAAGCGAAGGATTTTTTCAAATAATATTACATTTATTTGATTCAAAAAACGGAATCTGATAGTTGAAAATTGACGAAAATCTGTATTTGTTCGTAAGATTTTTTTATATCACGAACAAATATTTTCGCCTGAAAAAGTGTTTTAATAAATAAAAGGTCTTTTCAGAGGTCGATTTTATGATAGAAAACAAAATACATTTATTGATAACAAATTGTGTATTTCTTTAGAAAATTGTTTATAAAATAAAACATTATTATTGCCAAATTATTTCAAATTGATTCCGTTGAAAAAATGAAATCTGTCAGTTTATTGTAGACGAAAATCTGTATTTATTTATCAATATTATTTAAAAAATTAACAACTGATATTAGTAATCAAAAAATCATATATCTTATTTGCAGACAAATTTTTGGTAAATTTTCTTGAAGGAACCTAGTTCCTAGAGCGTAAAGTGGCTAAGATATGCATTTGTTTATTAAATTTGTACAGAAATTCAATAATTAATTTTGATTTGGAAAAAATGAAAAAGTGAGAATTGTTTTTGCGCATATCTCGAATAAGAAATTTAGACAGAACATTTCGAAGTATTTTTAAGCTTGAAGTAGCACTTTCACAAATTAATTTGTTAATGTAAAAATAAACCAATTATTTTAAATCTTGTAACCTCCGTATCCTTTTATAAAAATATATATATAAAATATAAACTGTGTAGTTAAATTAAAGGTTATTAGAAAAAAAAATCAAAAATCGACTTTCAAAAATTTCTTAGAAATGTTTTGCCCCACTACATGTGTCGGTAAAAGTTCTGTTAAAGTTCTGAAAAGTTCAGTTTTCTGATGCCATAATTGAGACAATTATATCGAAAGGCTTGTTTCATAAATTTTGTACGGGATCCTTTTGACTGTTAAAATTTAAATCTTTAAATTTTCAACTACAATTAAATTTAGTGCGACTATATTCACCTTCATGAGATAAAAAAGTTTTATAAGATTTAAAACATTTAAAATTCGTAGTATATGCTTATCAATATATTTTGCAGTTCAAATGATCATTAATTATGCTAAGGAAAACATTATTTTTAATAAAGGATCAATGGATAGAACTTGTATGCCATCGAAGGAAGTGAAATTAATGAAGCGAATGTCCTTGGAGGCTCTTAAAAGACTAACCGTTCGTAGTTCCTCTTGAGCGACGGGCTTCGCAAAGTGTTTACGGGTTTCCGCTTCTTTCCTGGAAGTGTGCTTAGTGGATAATGTTTTCCTATTTTTTTGGTATAATATTGAGGACACGTGTAACTCAAAACTCAATTGATCTCTGACATTGATCGAGTGTGGTATAAAATTCCCTGCTCGCAAAATGAATACAATATATGAGAAAGTACCATCTACTTTAATTATTTTACAGAATCAGGTCCTAGGGTGGGTGTTTCAATCGATAACAAATTTCGGGATATTTTCCGTTTTTTCCCCAGTTCCGAAACATTTTTCACTGTCATTAAAATTGTAAAATAGATCTCCTAGAGCTGAACATTTTTTCATTTGAAGTAATTTTTATAATTTATTTTTTATTTTTGTAAGCTAAACGTTTATAATTAAAACTTAAAAAATGTGCCCCCTTCGCAGGCACATTCTCATCGCGCGGCTTGCTTCGTTCGCAAGTTACACGCTTTACACGCGGTGCTCTCTTTTAGTAAGCTTCATCGTTATGAAATGCTTTTGGTTCAAATACGTCAGTTTTACAGAAAGAGAAGAACTAATTTAATGAAAGTTCTTAAGGAACCTTAAGGAGCACATTCTCATCAGTCAAGACGCTCGCGTTTCGCGCTCGATATTTAGTTTAAAAATCACATAAACCTCGCGCTCCACGCTCGTCGTTTCTGCTTATCGTATAATAGAAACCCAAAAGTTTGAGCGCGCTTTGCGTTCCGTGTTATATGTTCTTCATCTACAAATGACTGAATTTGTATTTGATTTCAAATGAAGAAGGAAATTCTTTTACTTCAGCGTATAAATTATACAATCAAAATGATTTTTTCCAGCTATCTGAAAAAAGGGGGAAAATAGTATATAAGTCGTTTTTGGAACATATACATATAATAAATTTGCAAATAATTATTGAAATGATTTGCGTTTTCACGTCACATTGTTGATGAGAATGTAACATGTAATTATTGTATATATACAAACAAAATTCTATTACATTAAATATTATATTAACTTTGCAGAATAATTTAAAAATTCATTATATTAAATTCTTTACCTCGGCCCAGGACTGCTTATTCAGATATTGCAAAATAAAGATCAAATTTTGTCCATTAACATGATTTTATCATTTAATCTTTATTTTTCACTAATCTTTATTCGCAGCTACCCTGAGAAATGTATTATTTCAAAAAGTAACCCATAAAAAATTTGTAGATCTTTTTTGAGTGCACAATTTTTGTCCAATCATAATTTGCCGTATCTTGCATAGATTGTCAGTCAAATGGAATTTTTGATTTTTCATTATTTTTTGTGCAAGAAAAATGTAAATTTTCGTTTTTTCAAAAAAATTCGATAAGTCCACAATTACTTTGAACAATTTAAATTTTACAATCTTTGGTGGCTTTAGCTGCAGTGCTTGTGCTTCTGGATCTAGCAGTCTTTCAATACACAGTGGGCACGAATGTCCAAAGACGTTTTTACAATGTCATAAAAAAGTCCTAAGTTAGGCCAAATAACGTGCTAAAAACATACAATGTTCCAAAGACGTTTTTAGGACGTATTTGGACACTGGATGTTTGTCATACGATTTTTGGCCTGACTAAGAACGTTTTTTGGACGTCCTAAAAACGTCTTTAGAAAGTTCCAAAAACGTCTTAAAATGTAGTGCCCACTGGGTATTTACTCTGTATTTGAGTTTTTGATAATAATTAATTTCAATGAACAACAAATTTTGACAAATAGACAAAAAAATGCATGTATCATAAAATGGACGCTTTTAACACTTTGTAAGTGAATTATTCCCAATTAAGTGCCGTGTAACTGCTTAATTTTTTTTTTACTTTTATAGATTGAACAGTTCAAATGTTTCTAGTGAGAAATTAGAAATCTGCGCTGTCATTTGCCAGCTTTATATTGAGGAATTAATCAATAAATTTGTAAATATTCAAAGTATATTATTTTAGGCAACTTTAAGTCAGAAACATTAAACATTAAACAATTAAAATTTTTGTAACGAAATCTTCTTTAAATTGTTAGTAAAATTATTTGTATTTTAAGCAGTTTTAAATTAACAGTTGTTCAATTGTTAATTATCAATCAAAATTCAAAACTCACTCAAAAATTAAATTTTTTGAAATGGAACCATTAAAATGCTAACATTCAAAGTCTAAGCTTAGTAAAATAGATAAAAAATACCTGAAAATAAAATGCCGAAGTTATCAAATATCCGATACTATAAAATGACAAAGACAGGAAAGTTTCCGGATCTGAACAAATAAAAATTGTTTTAATAATACATAAATAATCGATTGAAAAATATTTTCATGGAATAAAAGTTTTTGTTTTATTATTATATTATTTAACCATTTCTTAATTGTTTAGATTTGAAAATTTAATAATTGGTGAACTTCGTTATTGGTCGGAAATTTAAGTGTTTTTAATTTTATTTAAACAATATATAAAAATGTCGGCAATTTTTCAGAAATTTACCATCATAGGGAAATTTTTAATTCGGTAATATGATAAACGTAGAAACGACTAATTATTTTGTTAAAAATTCTTATTTCTGGTGAAAGGTTGATTAATTGATTTTAAAATTGTTATATTTGATTAAAAATTTAATATTATGTTGAAAATGCAATTTCGTTTTGTTGAAAATAATATTTTGAACTGAAAATCGAACTATTCTATTTTTGGTTGAAAATCAATTTAATTAGGTTCAGGATCCAACTTTTTTGCAATTTTTTCTTTTTCGAAGTAATTCAACTATATATTATTTTAAATTAAAATCTTTTTTATTGAAACATCAACTATTATATTTCTCGTTAACAATTCATATATTTCTTGATTAAAAGTTTAACTACTTAGTTGAAAGTCAAACTTATTTGTTGAAAATTCGTTCTTTTACTTAAAGATTCATCACTTTAGTTGAAAACTGATATTTTTGTTTAAAAATTAAAGTCATTTATTGAAAAATAATTTTTTACGTTCAAAATGAATTTCTTTAATTAAATATTGAACTATACCATTTATGGTTGAAATTTCAATAAATAAAAACTATTTTGTTAGAAATTGATTTGTTTTGTTGTATATTTGTTTTTTTCTGGGATGGAAAAACATTTTTTAACTGAAAACGTATCTATCCATTTTTTTATTGATAGTTGATCTTTTTAGTTGAAAATTTAACTACTTGATATAAAATTCGTTTATTCGGTTGAAAATTCGTCTTTTTCGTATGTAAATTCATCTTTTTGGGTAGAAAAAATCAATTAATGTTTAATTTTTAATACTAGAATTATAGTTTAATGTTAAATATCAATAATTAATTTATATTTACAGTTTATAAAATGATAACCTTTTTCATTTTTGAAAAATTGAATTTCAAACATTTTGAATTTTGACTTCTCAGTTGTCACAAACGTTAAAGAACATCTTTAGAATGGCTCAAAAACGTCCTAAGTTGGTCCACATAACGTTCCATAAATATATAATGTTCCAGAGACGTTTTAAAGACGTACTTCGAACATGAAACGTTTTTGGAACATTTTTTGGTCTGACTTTGGCCGGTTTTTAAAACGTTCAAACACGTTTTTTGACTTGTACGTCCAAGAAACATTTTTAGGACGTTCCAATTACGTTTTTAAATTAACAAATAAACTTTACAGAATAGGTTTATCCGGTTCCAAAAATTTCCAGTTTCCCGTCCCTTGTGGCCATCCGGGGTCCCCATAATTTTCTTCTTACGTCTTTTCTTCTATTAGAATGAATGACGGAAATGATTTCGTTGGTCAGTGGCCACTTTGATTTAATAGTAACTTTAATCGGCACGCGTACATACTATTTTGAACTTTCGAAATACATTAGACTGCGGTGGGTCGAATCATTATCAGCCGTTTATAAGATTTATGGTTCCAGGAAATTGTATTTGTGAATCCAAAATGAAAAGAGGTACCTGTGGCATATTAATTTTTGATCTGGGTTTGTTTTATTGCAAGAAATTTGTAGTCTGTGATTTCATAATGGGTATCGATTATGTCCACATAGAAAAATGGAAATTATAGACATTAATAAAACCGATTTAAAACCTATAATTTCTGGTAGCTTGAATTTCATTCTAAAATCTACTCCCTAAAGTTTTCTCTACTGAAAATTTATTTTTAAAAAATAATTTTATTTCAGGACCATTGAAATTCAAATTTAAACAAAAAGTTGAAAACAGGTAGATTGGACAAGGACAGAGAAAATTAGAGGATCTATTTTGCCGAAAGGAAATAAACCGTAAAATTACAGCCAAAGGGTGTCACCTAATGTCAACTTTCCTTCCGCAAAATGGGAGGAACGAAGGGAAAAGCAATTCATTATTTTTGAGAAGGATTCGAACCCGGCTGGTTGCTCGAAATGTAATTCATTCTAGGTTATTTGGGAGGAAAAACACGCCCTTGTGGAAGGAAATACTTATAAAGGGACCTTAATTACCAAAAGAGTAAATGAAAATGACAACCGATTTTCCGAAAATTGAAAACTTCCAATATTAAAGTCACATTAGAAGTGCGACTGGAAAGAATTTGACCATCCCTTTGTAAATCTTTAACCTTCAGGTTTAGGTTTAGGTTTAGGCTTTTAGACTTCAGAATTTAGATGACTTCAGACTCTCTATGCCTATAACTCAGGGTTCCACTTTTGTAATTCGCCGCGTCATTTGTCTAGAGACTACAAAGCAAAATGCACCAGCACCGACTACCTGTGATGTTTATACTACTGTTTGACCGCAATTTTTAGCTTCCGGTTGGCAGCTTCTTGCGTTAGGTGTACCAAGTTCATTTGAAAATTGTAAATTTTAATGAAAAGTTTAAATAATTTTTAGGACAATAGGTAGGATTTTCTTTATTGGTATCGACTTTTGTTCTTTTTTGAAAGGGATAGTGTATTTTCTAATTTTTCGTTTAAAAAATATTCTCTGTATTTTATTTGTGTATCTATTTAGAGAGAATTCAGAATGTTGAGTATAAAATTCCGAAATTCTATGAAGATGAATGGTTTAAAATTTCCTAATTTTAAAATAACGTTTTACAAGAAACGCATTTTTTTAATCAAAATTAAACGCAAAATCATAATTAAATCTTACAAAAATTGGCATTAGAAAACTTCTAATTTATTCATTTAATAATAAACAAGTTATCTAATTGAAACAAACTTTAATTATACAAAGTGTACCACACCACTTTTATCGTCGCCAAAAATTCAAGTTTAAAATTTTTTTCTTGGTCAAACAAATATAGATAGGTTTTGTACAGACTCCACAGCCTAAACTTTAAAGTGCTCTTAAAACAGGGAAAATAGCATGATTATTTACGAAAATAGGGAAATAAATTTTCGATTTTTCGATGAAATAGTTTAATTTTCAATAAGAAAATATCAATAAAATTTTCAACCCAAAGAAGAGTTTTTAACAAAGCAGTTCATTTGACAAGGTAAAAAGTTGAATGGTTTAAAAAATAGTTGACCTTTTAATCAAATAATTAAATTTTTAATCAAAATTTTCAATACTCAACCACATGATCTAATCTTCTAAACAAACAAATTCAACTTCAAACAGAACAGTTGAATTTTCAAACAAAAAAGACTAATTTGTTATAAGACAGTTAATTTATTAATCTCAATATGTACATTTTCAACAAAAAATATGATTTTCAACTAAGAAAGTATCATTTTTTAAAGAAAATGTTGAATTCAGAAAATCAAGTTAATTTTCAACCAAAAATTTGCACTCGCAGTTCAATAATAGAACTTTTAATAAAACGAGAAGAATTTTCAACAAAAGCATTGATTTTTGAACCGAATGTTTGAATTACCGAGCTAAAAAGATGCATTTTTTAGAAGACAGTTTAAGTTTTAACAAAGAAGTTAATTGTAAACCAAAAAGTATGACTTTTCTACCATAAAAGATGAATTTTCAATCCAAAAAGACGCTTAGAAGAAAGTTTAATTTTGAACAAAGAAGTTCATTTTCAGTCAAGAAAGAGCAATTTTCATCAAGAAAGATTGCTTTTCTACCTCAAAAGATGAAGCTTAAATCCAATGGAACAAATTTTTTATTGAAAAAGACGAATATTTAACAAGTCAGTTAAATTTTTAATAAATAAATATGACTTTTTAACAAAGTAATTGAATTTTTAATCAGATAGTTGAATTTTCGAGACAAGCAAAGGCATTTTTTATAAGAAAGTTGAACTGTAAGCTAAAAATATAAATTTTCAAAAAAAAATGTGATTTCTAACAATAAAGAAACATTTTCCCCTTTCCATTGCCCCATGAACTTTATCACGTATTCCCGATAAGAATAAAATACGTCGTTCTAAATTTTATTCGAAATCGTCAATATTAGCTGAATCGAGTTAAACTAAAAATTTGTTTTCAGAATTAACCATAGAATATAAATCAAACATTAATTTTTAAACGTTACTCCCGTAAGTCCGTTTTATAGGGTCCCCAGGAAACCCCATAAGTGAAAAAATGGGTTTTGCGAGTTTTTGGCGCTAATTGTGATTTTTTTGCGGTTTCTTAAAATGAAAATTGTTTCTAATAAGTAAAATACTACTTTATACTGATAATTAGATATTTACATGAACTGTTTAACAACTCATCATTTTTTTTTACAATATTCTCTTTAAATATTTCTTGAAATTGTGGTTTTTCTGAAATTTTTAACTTTTTGTCCACCTGAATTTGTTTCACTTGAAGTGAGTTAATATTTAATTCAATTTAGAAAAATAATTTTTTTTAACAAATCATTATTGCTTGTAGTTATCTTATATATCAATACTAAATAGTTTAATTTTTTCTTAAATTCGTTACTTTTTGTACATTTTTCAATTAAAGTGAAGTAATAATTAAATAAAGTTAAAAAATATTGTTTAAAAAATTTATTATTATTTTTGGTAATATTTTCTTTCCTTAATAGTAGAAATTTGCGGCTTTCCTAAAATTTAAAACTTTTTGTCCACTTTTCACTGAGTGATGTAATACTAATTATTGCAAGTTAACAAAAATAGTTGTTTAAACAAGTTATTATTGTTTAGAACACTCTTATCTCAGATAAGTGTTAGAAACATCCGGTTCTTTCATAAATATTTAACTCTGCTCTGCCTTTTTAATTATGAACAAATAAGAAATAGCTACGAAAAACCTTTTTCCTGAAATTATTATTAAAATTTATTGTTTGTTCCTAACTAAAAAGTAAAAGAAAAGCTCAATATTTCAGAAAAATCCGCAACTTTCTAGCATCACTCCAAGAGAAGAAAGTTTTACACCATAATAAATTGTTTAAAAAATTATGTTAGTTAACTTGCAATAATTATTACTTCACTACGACCAAATTGGACAAAAAGTTTACGAGTTCAGAAAAAACCTATCTAAGAGAAGAAAGTTATAAACAATATTATAAGTTGTTTAAAAAACTATGTTCGTTACCTTGAATGATTTATGACCTCACTAAGTAAAAAGTGTGTAAAAGGATCAAAATTTCATAAGACTCGCAACTATCTAGCAATAGTAAAGAAGAAGGGAGTTAAAACATAAATTTTCTTGCTAAATTGCATTAATTATTAACTAATTATTAATTATTAAGCGAAAAGTGGACAAACAGTTGAAAAGTTCAGAAAAACGCAATTTTCTAGCATTATGGAAATTGAATATTATGAACAATATTATAATAAATTGTTTATGCAATTTATTTTGTTTAAGTTAATAATTAATTATTTACCTCACTCTAATTGAAAATTTGTCAAGAAGTGGAAAACTTGTGAAAAAACCGCGACTTTCTAACTCTATTCTAAGAGAAAATTGCTAAAAACAATAAATTATTGAAAAAATTCATTTAAACATCTAATTATCAGTATAAGGTATTATTTTATGCATTAGAAACAATTTTAGTTTTAAAAACAGCAAAAAAAACATAATTAGCGCCAAAAACTCGAAAAACCCATTTTTTCACTCATGGGGTTTTTGGGACCCGATAAAAAAGACTTATGGCTGTGATATTTAAAAGTAACCTTTTTTTCGTATTCTATGGTTATTTGCGAAGAGAAATGTTGAGTTTCAACTGGATTCACTAATATTGTCGATTTTGAATAAAATTTACAATTCGAACAAATATTCTTACCTTGTATATCTTAATAATTGTTTGCTTCGTATTAACATTGTGGATAAGAAAAAAATTGGCCCTCCATGTGATTCATAAAAATATGCATTTCTACATTTTATAGGCATTTCTTCCTCTTAAATTTGTACCCTCTTTACTCAAATTATTACATTTTAAACATCAAAAGTTTCCTTTCGAATAAAACACATAAAAATAGAGTTATAAATTAGAATTCGGTGCTTACCAACCTTGCAGAATGTTTAAGACCTTTCAGTTCTTGAAGTGTCTTGAAGTTCTGTCCAATCCGCAGCCGTGGATTTGCAAGTATTGCTCTAAGAAATTTGAAGCTTCCGATATAAATAATGTCATAGTCCACTTTCAAAAATGTCTCTCAAAGTAATTTATACACACACAAGCGATTGATGAGTCTGTCACTATTTATAGTTTTATTTTATTCTTATTGTTTCTACAATCATCATTTTCACGTCCGCACTTTTTGTAAAAAACAAACACTTTTATTTCCGAAGTAGAACAGTGGATTCTACTCTTCTAATACTACTGCAAATTCCCTCCCTTTTTTGTTTATAACCAACATAACCTCAATTTGTAAAATATCTGAAAAAGACGAGTGACTCTTCAATTCAGTAACAACAATTAAACTACTTTAATTAAAGCATCTTAAAATATTTATATAAAGAATAACTATTTTTTCCACTGCCCTGAATATGTCCATTATTTTATATTTCAAGGATCCCGGAGACACGAAATTCCGAATGTCACGATTCCTATTTCCAAAACCGACTTTAAACATTGCGAAATCGTTTCCTCTATTTAGATTATTTTACCCCAAAAATTGGTCTAAATTGAAAAGCTATAAAAATGACGATTGAAAATAAAAAAATAGCGTTAATGATTACGAAAAAAAAACTGAATCTTCAGACGAAACTCCGACGTGTTCGAATCTGCATACAAAATTTCACCCGTGAAATTAACGATGCGGACGGCATTTTTCGAATGAAAAACAACATTTGTTTGCATGATTTATAAAAATATTTTTTGTTTACACAATTTTGAATAAATTGAAACAACTGAACTTACTTTGAAATTAAACATTTGAAACAAAAACATCAAAATTGTAGTTATAAAGGATGTCAACAAACACGCAGTGAAAACTCGAGAGTCGAGAACAATTGATAATCAGAACGTGCTTGCAAGGTACAGTGAATTACAAGAATAATAAAAAAGGGATTTAGAATATATCTAATGTATCATCAAATAATAATTAGGGAAAGTTAACGATTGGAAATAAACTTGATTTAAACTGCCTGTAAATGGCGCCATAATAAAAAAACCTTAAATGTTAACGGTTTCTACAGAAAAGATAATTAGAGAATGGGATTACTGAAAAATTCCCGAATAATAAAATTGCCGAAATATAAAAATTCCATATTACAGTTTTTGAAAACTTATTTCCTAATTTAAAACAACAATAATTGAAAAAAATATATTCCTAGGTAAAAAACGTTTTGTGGAAAATGTTATT
Source organism: Druon quercuslanigerum (assembly GCA_010014905.2). NCBI lineage: Eukaryota > Metazoa > Arthropoda > Insecta > Hymenoptera > Cynipidae > Druon > Druon quercuslanigerum. The sequence continues at coordinate 13,383 of JAAAKG020215856.1, forward strand.
AGGTTAGGTGCAAATTTAACGAGAAATTTTTGTTTTACTCGAGATGAACATGTTTTTAGATTTATTTTAGTATGGAATGTTTATAAAATAATTGTTATTTTAAACTTAAACAATAATTTTTAAAAGCATCAAAAAACATTGTAAAAAATTTCTCTGATAAAAATATTGAATTATTGTATTTTTAATAAATGAATAATATTTATGAAAAAACTATTTTTTCATGGTTTAAATTTGGGAATTTTATAATTCGGGATTTTTGTAGTTCTGATATTTTATATTACGGCAATTTTATATTTTCGATAATTTTATTATTTGATAATTTTCCAATTCGAGAATTTTAGTGTCGATTATCTTATTTTTCTGGAAACATAAAGTTACTAAAATTCTCAAAAATTCGATAGTTTACACAATACATTTTTGCACTCATAGTCCATTGTCCAAAAAGTTAGAACTTTGCATTGAAATTTTGAAAATCTTTGAAAATATATAAAACACAGATCTGAATATTTTAAAATAAGTATGATACATTAGTTTTTTCGCCATGTATTTGAGTCCGCCTCAAAAATATTTTTTCAACTAATAGTATCTTAAATTAATTCTTCTTCAATATTTTCAAACAAATTAATTATAAAGTTTGAAACTCTACAATTTGAACGACGCCCCTAAATTTAATTTACATTTGTAGTAGATTTGGATTTTTACTTATTAAATATAAATTTTCAATGTTATAAAAAAAGTTTGGTTACAATCCTGTTTTTTATAATAAAAAACTCTGAATAAATAAAAAAAATATTTAGTGGAGTTACATCTCTCATTGTGTATATGTTAATCAAATTTTGATTTGTCTTTACCTGTAGACCTGGGTTCGAATCCCAGCGGATATAGAGAGGAATTTTTTTATAGCTAAAAATTACAGCCATTTTTGCTAAGACATAGTATAAATCCAAAATGTGTTATTCCACCAACAACAAAATATGGCACTACCCTAGTCGACAATATTACAACTATTATTATAACTATTTTTTCTCGGTTTTCATTTGATAAACACCTGGACTAAAACACAAAACATGCAAAAATAATAACCTAATAGACTTGCTTAACACAATCGTCATATTTTCAATAAAATAATGGAAATTTTATCAAAATAATTATATTTCCAGTTAAAATGATGAATCTTCAAACAGATAAAATGTTAAATCTTCAACCAAATGATAGAATTTTTTAACCAAAACAGACGAATTCTGACCCTAAAATATAATAATAGACTTTTCAATTTAAAAAAATGAACTTCGAATCGAAAAATACGATTTTATCACCAAAAATAAATGCTATTTTCAAACGAAAAGAACCCATTTTCTTTCCAAAACGACGAATATTTAACAAAACAGTTGAATGTTCGGCGAATATGATAGTTGATATTTCACCCGTGAAACAATTTTAATTCAAATAGGAAACAGTTGAATATAACAACAGAAGATTCATTCTCTATGAAAAATGTAATACTTGATAATTTAAACAAAAAAAGATTTTTAATCAAAAACAGTTGATACAAAAAAAAGGAAAACTTTCTACGAACAGAGATGAATTTTTAACCAAAAATGATTTTTTATTCATGAGAAATTCATGAAAATTTCTAACCCAAAAGACGAGTTTACAGCAAAATACATCTATTTTCACTAAATAGTTGACTTTTCAACTACAAACGAAAAATTTTCTAACAAAAATGAAGTAGATAAATTTTTAGTTAGAAAAATTAGTTTTTAAAGAAATAGTTACATCTTCGACCAATAAAATTAATTCTTAAAAAATAAAGGCAACTTTCAACCAATTAGTTGATTTTTTAACAAATAAAAAAATAATCCTTAATGATTTAATTTGCAGCTAAAATCGATAAATTTTTGTTAAAATTGGATAAGATAAATTTTCAGCTGAGAATATTAATTTTTAACTAAAAAAAAAAAGAGTTTTCAACATATAAAAGTAGACTCTTCAATCAAAAAGAAACAACTCTTCAACCATAATTAATTGAATTTTGTTATTGGGATTATATTAATTCAGTTCACTTTTAAGCCCAAAAGAGAGAAAAGTGGAAGTTTCTTGAAAACAGGTAAAAAAAGAGAGATTCTTTTTAAATTAGGAAAAGAGTGTGAAGTCATTATTTAAACTCTTTACGTGTAGAACAGAATCACTCAGTTTTCATTTTTGCAAGCATTTTAAAGAATTGTTACATTCATATTTTTTTTGTGGGATATCACCTTCTTCGCCCCCCCCCCCCCCCCATCACAAATCGTCGTAAAACCTGTTACTTCCCGACGAAGTTTTTGAATCGCCCCTAAACTAACGTACTTATAAAGAATCATCAATTAATTGAATACCTCTTAGGTCTCTTTAAAACTCCTTATTTTTTAAGACACATTATCACATTATCAAAATTTCTTTCTCAGACCGTTTTCCAAGATTAGAGGCCCCAAGCCCTGGTATTGGACCGTAACATCCTTCCGCTTCATATTAGCTTTAATTCCTCCATCCGCGATTTCTTCTTATTTCCTCACGTCGATAAATAATAACCCATATAGGTGAAGCCGTCTGTATGAAGATATTACGAGGGTTATTTTGGGGGGAAATGGTACGGGGCGCGTAAAAGTGAGCGAGTCTGGTGATGGTTTTAGCGCTCTCTAAGGCGCCTCGTTCAGCGATCGTACTCCCGATAACCCGGTTAACCCGAACAGCCGGTTATTATAATATTTGCCGAACCAAAATATAGTAATTGCTTATTTGCTTGGGCCCAATTATTGTATGTCTGCGAGTTCGTAGATCCCCCACATTCGAAGCGCGATAGGCACCTCTACTGAGCAGGATAATGATTAGGCCTAACAATTGGGGTAGGCAATAATCCCCGCTCTCTATTGTTCATTCGCGCCCAAAAGATTGCGCACCTTAATCAAGACTGTTTACCTCAATCGTCCAAGGTAAACAATCAGGCTTGCCGCATAAGGCTGCATTCTGAATTCCTTGCCTTTTCAAGCTTTTCCAACTTTTCCAGGTCTCCTTTTTTTCAATCAAGTCAATTCAATTTCAAACGATTATAATGGTCGCAGACTAATGTACTAACAATTTCTTTTAATTCTAAATCATTTTCACTACTGTTATTACAAAAGACAAGAAAATTTTGTACAGTAACAAAATCCATTTCTATCTATTCGCTGCAAAGTACTAAAATTATTCTTAAAACTGTGAAATAGGTATGACTAAAAATACTACTAGCATTTTTTTCATAATTCCATGACTTCCAGATATTCCAAGACTTTTTCAAAATTTCGTGACTTTTCAAGATGTTCCAAAACTTTTTAAAAATTCCATGATTGTTTCAGGTATTCCATAATCTCTTGAAAAGTCCATGACTCTTCCAGGTTTTCCAGGTCGACTTTTTTTTTATCCAGATAATTATATTAAATTGCAAAAGATTCAACTGGTTGCAGACTAATTAGTAAATAATCTCTTAAACAATTATTATTGACCAATGGAAAGAAAATTTTAATAATTAGTGAATTATAAATAATTCTTATGAGGGTAGCGATTTTGCGGATAATTTTAAATTCCCGATCATTTGCCGGGTCAAGTTTTTTTATTTTCCCGGTCAAATAAAAGTAACATATTCATATTTGTTTCTAAACACAAACATTGATTTTAATTAATGACGTTCATTCCAAAGATCCTTTAACCCTTTGACGACAAAGCCTTGAACCCGCAAAATAAAAATTCGGAAAAAATTCAGGAACAATGTATGGTCATTTTCTGGTCGATTCTTGCACAAATTTTTTTCTTCAATTTTTATAATTTTCTCGGCTTCTATTGAGTTTACGATAGTATACACAACAAAGCAAAAAATTACAAATTAAATAAATTCTGAGACAAATATCTCAATTTTTCACTGAAGAATATCAACTAAAAAAATTGAATAATTAAACTTTTGTTGAAAAAATTAATTTTGAACAAAAAATAATGGACTTTCAAGCAAATAGCTTAATTTTCAACGATAAAGATTACTTTTCTACAAAAAGGCAAATTTTTTAACAATTTGCTTAATTTCTAAATAAAAAATATTAATTTTCAATCAAAAAACTAACTTTCAACAAAAAAACTTTCTAAACAGTTAAATTTTCAAACAAAGTGTTTATCTTTCAACTAAAATTATTAATATTTAACTGGAAAGTTGAATTCTAAACCAGAAAGGTGAATTTTAATTAAAAAGTGAATTATTAAATTTTTAGACAAAAATGAACCTTTAACCAAAGAGATGAATTTTTTACTAACATTATGGAATATTCAACCAAACGAATTAACTTTTAACAGAAGAGTTCAACTTTCAACCAAGTAAGCTTATTTCCAACCTACAATATGAGTTTTCTACTAAAATGATGAATCTTCAACTAAAATATTTGAATTTTATACCAAAAAGATGAATTTTCAACTATAAAGATTAATTTTCTACAAAAAAGGCGAATTTTTCACAAAGCATGTCGATGTTCCAACAAATTGTTTAATTTCTAAATAAAAAACATGAGTTTTCAATCAAAAATAGAATGGGTAAATTTTGCGTTAAAAATCTAGTTCTTAAACAAACAAACAAAATAAACGGATTTTCAGAAAAATAGTTCAGTTTTCTACTACAGCAGTTAAATTTGTAGTTAAAAAACTGATTTTCAGCAAACTAGTTACACTTTCAACCAGAGATGAATCTTCAATTAAAATAGATAACCCTCAACCAGAAAAATTAATTTTTACCTAGAGAAAGATGAATTCGCAACGAACAATATTCTTCCTTGAAATACTATTTGAACTCTAAAAATTACATGAAGTACTTTCTTAATACAAAATTTAGAAGAGGGAACTTTACAATTATGACAAATTCTAATTTGTAACTGGAATTGTTTAAAATTCTTTTCTTCTGAATCCGAATAATTCCTTTAAAAAATTCCCGTTCCATGTAAAAAATTCCCTTTTCCAAGTGAAATTATATTTCTTTACGCAAACTCTCTTTTCCAAAAAAAAAAAAAAAAAAAAAAACGATAATTATTTTCTAATATACTCGGTTCCGAGTCAGGATGAATGAATAAAGCGTGATTAATCCATTTTTGAAACAATTGAGAAAACGATAGTTTCTGTATCTTTAAAATATTATCAATTCGATAATCAAACTTCAGTCAGCGAAAAAAAATCAGAGAAAAAAAAATTGAAAAATGTGTTTCTTATAATGGAAAAAAATAAACATTTAATAATAAATTATGATTTTATTAGAGTAAACTGAGATAATCTAACAAATCCGTGTCTGTAGACAAAGTGGAAATCACTTTTCTGAATTGAACAAACATATAAAAATAATGAAAACTTGAATTTTTTGGCGATCAAAAGTGAATTTCCGGTTTTTAAATTAAATTCTCGGTATTTTTCCGGTTAAGTTGCCAACCTGCTCATCAATATTATCATAAGAGTTATAAACATTCCATAATTTTAATGATCTTATGTTTGTCAGTAACAAAATCAAATCTTTTTTTTTCAAATTTCCATGACTTTTCCAGCTTTACTATTGAAAAATCCAGTTAAAAAAGAAAATTACAAAAGACTCGACTGACAGAAAAATAATACACCAACAAACTCTCAAATAATTATTAATCAATCAAAATATAAAGGACTTCAAAAAAATAATTGAATTCTAAACAATTCTCATTAATATAATTCCAAAATGTTTTAATTTCCGTAATTATAATTATCTTATTTTGTCAGTGAGAAAATCAATTCAAACCATTTCACTGAAAGGTAATGATTTCCACCGAAATTTCGGTACGTATAACTGGATTTTTCGATACGTGTAGAAACTTTCTAAAATTATTATTGAGACTTAAAAATAAGTATGATTAAAAAAATGCTAATAATTTTTTTTCAAAATTCCATGAATTTTCTGACTTTTTTAGGTCTACTTAAAAAAATATAAACGAATTTACTAACAATCTCTTGAACAATTATTAATCAATTTCAATGCAAAGGAATTTTTCATAATTATTGAATTCTAAACAATTCTCATTCATATATTATCACAAAAATTTCGTAATTATAATCATCTTCTGTTTGTTAGTAACAAATTAATTTTCTATCAATTTGATGTAAAGCACTGAAATAATTATTAAGACTGTGAAATAAATATTACCAGAAAAATTGCTTTCTAAAAAATCAATCAGTTTCATTCAATTTCAACAGATGATACCCGGCACTAGACTAATTTACCAACAATACATACCTCGTACAATTATTAATCAACGCAAATAAAGTTAAGTACTTTTCAATCATTATTGAATTTAAAAAAATTCTTACTGTTATTATAAATTTTTTCAACTCCCGAAATCATAATCACTTAATTTTTTTAAATAAAAAAATCAATTCGCGTCAATTCGCAAACTTAAAATTTGCTGCAATGTGCAAAAATTATTACTAAGACTTTTAAACCAGTTCGACTAAAAAATTGCAGTTTTTTTTCAATTCCATGACTTTTTTACGTTTACCAGAATTTTTTCAAAAGTCTATGCCATTTTCAGGTTTTACATAATTTTTCTAAATTCTCTTCACTTTTTCAGGGTTTTCAGCATTTTTTTCAAAAGTCTATGGCATTTGCAGGTTTTCCAGAACATTTTCACAAGTCCATGATTTTTCCAGATTTTTCAGCTCTTCCAGGTCTTGTGTGTTTTTAATTTTCTTAGTAAATATTTTTGAAGGGTGGCAATATCGAAATAAATAACCAACATTTTTTTCGAAAATGGATGTATTGCATGAGAATTTGTTTAAAAATCAAATACACGTTGTGGTATTTTTGAACGTTTTACTCGGAATTGGTCAAATTCATTGGATCAAAACTTTTTTGTTTTGCATTCAGAAACTCAACATCTCGAAAGTTCTGATTTTTTTATTTAAACTTTTTTAAACTTTTATTTCAACTATTTCTTGCCTCAATTTCGATTTTAAAGGATCTTTTTCGTTCTCTTGAAAAATTCCGATTTTGTTGGATATATAGTTCCGTACTGCCACCGTTCATTGAAAAAATTAATTATTGTCTGTAAGCTCTTTATTGTAATCAAAAAGACGAGATCTAAATTGCGTACATGATTTCTTCAGTCACTTTAAAAACACAAAACGTATTTATACTCTGCAAAATTAGTCATTACATATTCTTACGTAATTCACGAAATTATTGCTTGTTGGAATTAAAATGATATGATTCATAAATTATGTATTTTAATAAATTTGCATCTTGCTTTGTACCATTTAAAATGTATACAGAAAAAATTCACTCACTGTCTTAAGGTTTCCACAGTTTTAGCAAACCGTCTTCGCTATATGAGCAAAGTAAATTTTGATGTGGATGGTGAGCAAGACCAATAACGTCTTTGTCGTGAATCTAAAATAGAAAATTATATTATTACATAACCTGAAATCACAATAATAATTGAATTACAAAATTCTTTGAAATTAAAAATGAAAATCTAACGATAAAATTTCGAGAATTTGATGCCTCCATTTAAAAAATAATAAAATAAAATAAAATGAAAGAAAAAGAAGGCAACTTCCTTTTTCCGTTTCTTTCTTATTTTTGTTTCAAATAACTATTTAAAAACATCTACCAATCTAATTTGTAAATGTTTTTCGATTGTGATAAAAAAAAAGAAGGAAGAGTATTTTAGGATGATCAATGAAATTTAAAAAATCGAACTCTTAAGGCCCAAAATTGGTCCATTTGAAGTAATAAAAACTGAGCTGCTAATTAAAGCATTCAAAGTCGAACTCTTGCATTTAAAACTTTTAAAAGTGAATTTTAAAAGTTATTTGGTTAAAAATTTGGTGTTGAAGTTCTTAATAAGTGTATACGTATAAAATGAAAGCTACTGACAATTTTCAAATGACCAATTTTAAATTAAACGCAGTGCAACTGCCAAATAATTTTTTTTTACCTTTACAAATTATAGGGTTCAAAAATTCAGATTCAGTTCCAAAAATATAAATCCACTGCATAATTTGCAATGCTCTAAATTTAAGAATCAATCAATGCATTTAAAAATATTCAAAATTGTATAATTTTAAGTAATTTTAAGCTAGAAGCATAAAAAATTTAATGATTACATTTTTTTATAAGCTGAACATTTCTTAAATTAAAACTTAAATTATTTTTAGTTAAAATAGTTAAAAAATCCTTAAAATACTTTCAAATTTTAGTTGCAAATCTTGAAACATTAAAATTTTGTTTTACATTTTTTCAAATTTAAAAATATTTTTTGAAATTTTTCAGAACTTCTCAAAATCATTTGAATTTATTAAAATTTGACCCAAAATTTATACTAACAAATTCTTTATCGTCCTACCAAATTAAATAAATTTCCTTCAAATATTCCTCATCCATGTTTTATAATTTTGTAAATCTTACTAAATCTAATTTCCTAGGAAATGTTTTTTTATTCTTTTAAAGACTTTCGAAATTCTTAAAAAGCTTTTAAATTTTTTTCGAAATCTGCCAAAATCTATAATATTGGGTTTCAAATTATGTCGTGGACTATTTGCACAGAAATTTTGGTACGAATAGCAGGATTTTGTCGATACACGTAGAAACTTTGTTTAAATTATTTGAAATCAATTCAAATTTCAAATAACTTTTTTAAAATTTCTAAATATCTCTTCAGGTTACTCGAATTTTGTCTAAGACTTATATGTGTTTGATTGTTATTTATAAATCAAAATTCAACAAATTGACATACAATTAAAAAAAAAATTAATAGAAAAATTAAACTTGTAACGTTCAAAGTTTAGTTTTTTGTTTAATTTTGAAGATGTAATTAATTACGGATTTTAAATGAACAGACAGATATTTCTAAATATGAAGTAATTGTTCTTATTCTTAATTAAAAAATTTCAAATTAGGTGGTTTAAAAATCGAGTATTTTACACTGAAATAATATTTGAAAGTTAATAAACCTTTGATTATGAATATATTATTTTTAAATTATTTAAAAATTGAAAATAGTTGTTAAAGTTTTAGTCGGGATTTTATTTTTTCGCTAAAAGACCTGCCCATGGAAACAGTTTAATTCTTAATGTAAAATATGGATATAATTCAATTTTAAAAATCATTAATTAATTTATATTTACAGTTTATTAACTAAACATTTTTTTAGCAAAAATCGTCGATTTTAAACGCCTCTAATTTTTTAATTGTAAATCTAACTTAGTAAATTTTTTAAGCGATATATTTTCGAATTACGCATTCTTAACTGAAAGATGTCATAATTGAAAAAGATAAGAATATAACTAATTATTTAAAACACGTTTGAAATCAAAGTTACAAATTTTTTCTTCTAAAAATTTGTAAAATTCCCAGTAAAGAAATAAGTTCACTGCCATTTCCCGGTCTCTAAAATTCTCCGTAATTTCCTGGTTTCCCGGCCTAGCGGCCACCTGGTATTTGGAGGTTGTCTTCTTTTTATTTTAAATAAAGAAATTTAAATGCCGAGACTTAATCGTTTGATTCTTGTTTTCTTTTTTTTTTAATTTTAAAGAATTTCTTAATTAAATTTTGATGCTGAAAGTTAATAAGGAATTTAAATTTGAATTTATTCTAAATTTAATTTCTTTAATTTTCATAATGATAAGTTTTAAAGGAATTAACTTACATTTAGAGTTCTTTCTAGTTTTCCAGAGGTGGTGGAGAAACAGTAGAGCACAAGATCTTCTCCAACGCAATAGATAAATTCACCTCGAGGACTCACGCAAGTGCAGACGAAATCTCCTCCCTCTCGTTTACCCGAGGAAAATGACCTGACTATTTGGCCTTGCATATTCATAATCACAACTGTATTCGATCGATTGCAAACGACAAAATGTTCCGGATTCCTAGGAAGTGGGTGAATACTGTTGACTGTTAAATCTGCGGATCCGAGCGATTTGTATGTTCCTGTGCATTCTGTTGTCTTTAAACTCCAGACTTTTACAGTTCCGTCCGATGAAGCACTGGAATTATTATTGTTCTTGTTAACATGTGAATTATTTAAAAGGGAAATTTAATTTAAAAAATTTTTATTAGTGATTACCTAATTATGTTGTGTCCATCTGGAGAGAATACGACTTCGTTTACGAAAGAAGAGTGCCCTCGAAATTCCTTGAGAGTTTTACCCGATTTCAATCCGTGTATTCTAAAAGATTACAAGATTTTTCAGAATGAGTCAAGCAATCAGATACCAGAGTATCTACCAGAAGGATGATTATAAATTACCGATTAATTTTTTTTACGTTCTGGTAATTAACTACAACAGGGTGGCCAAAAAACTTCATTTTCAAAATTCCCTGATTTTTTCCTGACCCATTTATCATTTTCGATGACTATTGATATTTAAAGGCTAGTATTCGAAATTTTGTAACATTTATAATATAGAATCTTTTATAAACTGAATAAAACAAGTTCAAATTTATTTCTTGATTTTAACAAAAAAATATGACTTGTTAATACGAGGAATTCTCAACAAAACAGTTAAACTTTGAAATAAAAAATAACTTTTCAATAAATCAGTTAAGTTTTTAACAAAATAATTGAATTTTCAACCAAATTGTTGAATTTTTAACCAAAAATACCTTATCTACAATAAAAGGTAAATTTGAATCCAAAAGAAAGATTTTTCGACAAAAGAGTTGAAGATTAAATCAAACAGACTGCTTTTTAATAAAATACTACAATTTTTAACCAAATAGTCGAATTTTCAAACAAACAAGATTAAACTTCAATCAAAAACATGCGCAGTTTGAAACAAATAGTGCAATTTTCAAGCTAAAAATTATAATTATTTTAAAAAGTGTTGGTTTTTCAACCCGAACCGATGAATTTGCAACAAAACAGTTAATTTTTAATCAAGAAAGGTAAGTATTTAACCAAATAGTTTAACTTTTAATCAAATAGTTTAATTTCCAACCTACAAAGATACATTTTTAACCTAATTGTGGATGTATTAAATAACAAAGAAATGTAATCACTGGTTTTTTTAAAAGAAAACTGATTTTCAACAAAATATTTTCAACTTTTAAACAAGCCGTGAATTTTTAATAAAATAAATAAAAATAAGTGTTTAAAACATTAAATTTTAAACAAAACTGTTAAATTATTAACAACAAAAAATATGCCTTTTCTATCACAAATATGAATTTGTAATTAAAAATGAACTTCTAAAAAAAAGATTATTTTTGAACAAAATACTTGAATTTTCCACTTAACAGTCGAGTATTCAAAAAAAAAAAAAAAAAAAACTTCAGCCAAAAGCAGTTGCGATTTCAACCAAATAGAGGAATTTTATAAGTAAAAAGTCGAATACTATAGGAAAAGGTTGATTTTTAAACCCGTAAAGATCATTTCTCACCCAATAAGTTGATTTTTCCACAACAAAAAAATTAATCTTTAGCCCAATATTTGAATTTACAACCAAAAAGATCAAATTTAAAGCAGAATTTTAAACAAAATAATTTTAAACAAAATAGTTTCAATCTACAAAGATCAATTTTCAACAAAAAGATGAATTCTTATAAAAAAATGTAATAGTTAATATTTTAAACAAAACAAAAAACCGAGTTTTCAACAAAATAATTTAATTCTTAACCAAAGAATTGAATTTTAAACAAAAAAATTAAATTTTCAATACAAGAATTAAATTTTGAACATAATAGTTGAATTTTCAACAAAAAATTTTATCTAACCATTAATATTCTGTCACGAAAATCTTAATCTTGTTAAGATTTTTAAAATCGAATCTACTAGAAATGCAGTATGATTTTTTTGAAAATTACTGGATGTTTCCTAACTTTTGTTGATCAATAAAATTCCCTGACTTTTCCCCGATGTTCAGGTTTCCTGAACCCTGTATACTTATTTTTTAACTTTCTAGGTCCTAACTCAGAATTTTAATTCTTTGGTAAATCTCCGTTTCAAATCAGAATCAGAATTTTTTAGAAATTTCCCCGTTCCAAGTATTCTTCCAGAAAATCTCCTCTTAGAAGTAAGAATTATAATTACTCAAAAATGCTTTGCTCCAATTCAGAATTACATACAATATTGCTACGGAAAATGTCCTGTTTGAACTAAAAAAAACCAAAAGAAGATTCTCAACAGCATTTTTGAATTTCCTACAAAGTTGATAATTTTCCCACTAAATAGTTGAGTTTTCAAAAAAATATATAGATTTTCAACTAAAAAAGATTAATTTTAAACAAAAATGAAACTGTTCAATTTTCAGTTAATAAAATTAATTTTCAACAAAAGCAAAAGCAAAAAAAAAATGCTGGATAAAATAGATGAAAAATATTTTGATTACCTATGTAAATTACTTCGAATAACCTGTATTAATTTGGATTACGAGTTAATTACTCGCATTACACTCTAGATTATGGTGGATCACTTTTGGATTCCAAGTGGATTACTGTGAATTTTTCCGAATTCAGGGTGGCCATTTTAATCGAAGAAAAAAATTCCCGGTCATTTCCCGATTCGCAAACATTTTTTAATTCAAAAATTTTGTACTGAAATAATCAATAAATTACACGTAAAAAATAAAAGGTACTAAAACTTTTAAATTTAACCATTTACAATTTTGACATTTGTTTAGAACATCTAAATATCTTTAGAAACGAATCAAATTATTCCTACAATTTTGATAAAATCCTGCAAATTTAAAAAAATGTGCCTAAAATCTGCCAAATACTTTTTAAACAATATTAGATTCTTTTTAAATCTTTTTGAATATTCTCTTAAAATAATTTTCCAAAATGAAAAATTATTTTCAATTTTCCTAGGAATCTTAAAACGGTTTTTATTCTTTTGAAGTATTTCACAATTCTTAACAAGTATTTACTTTTTTTTTAAATCTTCAAAAACCTACATTTTGTTTTAACTAAGACTGTGGCTATTTGCACCGAAATTTCGGTACAAATAGCCAAATTTTGTTGGTACGCTCTTCGTTAAAATTATGTGAAATCATTTAAAGTTTTAAATTAATTTTGAATCTTTTAAAAACTTCTAAATACCTCTTAAAATTACTTAAAATACATTCAAGTACAGATTCATTTTAAAAATAATGTATTTATATTTACAGGCGAGGGAATGAAAATGTTTTTTATCCAAAATTTTCAACTTAAAATGCATTTAAGTTTTTTTTTTCAAGTGTTCAAAGACTATATTTTAAAATTCTTAAAATTAAAAAAAACATCTAAAATGTAAAATTTGTAAACTAGAAGATTTTAGAATTACGCACTGTAAACTGAATTATGTCATAATTGAAAAAGATAACAATTGAACTAATTATTTTTAAAAAAACTTTTGAACTACAAGCGGATAATCCCTATTAACATAGGATATCAATTAATATTAATAGTAGCGTTCCCAAATTTTTTTCCCCCTCGAGTAGACACCCTGGAAACTTTTTTTTAAGATAAAATTTTTAATTCCTACCTAATTGTAGTATCGAAGGAAGCAGATAAAATTTGACTGTTGTCTCTGCTAAACTGAAGACAGGTGACACCCTTGGAATGTGCTTTCTCGAATCTCCTCAAACACTGACCGTTCTGAACTTTCCAGACTTTGACTTTTCCGTCCTGAGAACCACTCGCGAGCATTTCGCTGTCTCTACTGAAAGCCATAGACAGCACAGCTTGTTCCATCATCATGAAGTTGTCCTGCGCCTGGTACTTGAGATCCTTTCTGATTTTTCCTGTGGTGAAATTCCAAACCTCGATGAATCCATCGACCGAACCAGTGACCAGATATTGGCCGTCAGGTGAAAAACGGGCGCATTCCACGTGAGATTTCTGGCCGAATTTAATCTGTTTCGATAACTGGGTGGGATATTTCTCGTCTTCTTGGTCTCGAACTGCAGCTTTTCCACGGAACAAATCGATCGTCGTTCCAGGAGGCAAAAGTCCCTGGTGCTGTTGCCATTTCAAGGCTTGACCTAAAAGAGCAAGCAATCTGCTGGAAGGGACCACTGAAACTTCTCCAGCTAAAGCCGTTGCTATGTAGGCTCGACGCTTTTCTTTTGTACTTCCGTCCGGGTAAGCTTCGCGGGGATCGAAATAGGAACGAGCGAGTAAATTTTCTGCGGGAAGAACAATGATGAAAAATTAATTGTGCATCGCTTCGACAACCTATTTTGTGATAATTACAGGGTTGCTACAAGAGTCTGGTTACAAAGTTTCATGAGTTTTCCAGGTTCTCCAGGGTTTCCAGGTTTTCCAGGTATAACTTTGAAAAAATTCCAGGTCCACTTTTGTTTTAATTCAGCCAGTTAAATTAAATTGTAACAAATTACAATACAATGATAATAGCTTATCAATAAGTTTTATCGAATTAAAAATTATTTTCAATAATATTTGTATCAAAATGAAAAAAGTATTCTGTAATCATAACCATATTATTATTTTTTTTGTCATTGCTATAAGAACAATTATAGTCGAACTATTTACGCAAAGATTCGGATTGCATTTGAGAATAGTAGTAATCTAAAAAAAAAACTCTGAACTTTCAAACAAAGTTAAAATAAAATTTTAAGATTGTAAGAACTAATAAAATTGTCTATATTAAAATTTATCAAAATTTAATCAGTTCAAGAATTTCTTCTTCCATTTCTTTTCATTTAATTCTGACACTTTGTCGGATATTTGCCTTTACCTTAAGTTTTCATTTTACAATTTTCAAATATAGAATTTGCTATATAATAGTAAATTATTAAGACATTGAAATAGAGACAATAAAAAATTTCCAGTCATTTTTTAAAATTCATTGACTTTTCCAGGTTTATTAAGCACCTTTTAAAAGTTCCATGATTTTTCCAGGTCTTCCAGGTCTTGTAGCAACCCGGAATTAGGACTGTGAAAGGCAATTTTTTTATACCTAAGTGAATGTATCTTTCAGGTTCTTGCTGCTTCATCATAACCATCGGATCGGTTTGACGAAGCAACGATCGAGCTGCTCCCAATTCTCTCAACTCGATCAATTCTAAAACTACCTGCAATATTTAATTATTGATCAGTTATATATTTAGCAACTTTACAGTTAATATAATTCTGGATCTGTTGGCGAAATTCCAAGTTTTAATAACTGGAAGTGGCAAAAAAAATAAATAAATAAAATAACAACGGTTTGAATGAGCGCCAGAACTAAAGGGGGAAACGGGTTAGACGCCTAAAACGTTTCTCCTCGTGACCTTAACTCAACCCGCTCTTCCCCGTAGTTTTGTGGAAATCCGTGTTACGTCGCACCAAAAAACTAACGCTTATGAACTGACTTCCTAAGACCTACGGCAGCATATTGCCTGTAAACTATGATATTTTGTGTATTCACAAAATCAAAAATGTTATTCTGTCCTCAACAAGTAAAGTTTTTCAAATCAATCTCAATGAAATTTCTGCGATTCAAAATTGATCTATTTGATTAAAAAGTCGACTTCTAAAAGATTCGACTTTTTGGTTAAAAATGTAATTATTTGTGGTTGAAGTTAAATCTTTTTTTGAAAGTAGGCAATTTTGTTGAATCAAAAAAAAAAAAAAAATAGTGTAATTTTCAAGCCAAAAAGATTAATCTTTTAGAAGACAGCTGAACTTGCAACCTAGAAAGCCGATTTTTCAATTAAAAGAATTACTTAAAAAAAAGAGTTGATCTATCAACAAAATAATAATTTTGCAACAAAATAGTGCAATTTTCAACCAAAAGAAATTAATTCTGAATCAAAAATATAATATTAGACTTTTTAATAAACAAGAATGCACTTTTCAATACAAAATAGTTGAATTTTATTATTTCAGTTCTCATTTAAGTGAAAAAACGAGAAAAGGGATAATTTTCTTTAGAATAGGACAAAAAGGTGAAAGAGGGGGACAGTGATAAAAGTGTGAAGTCTGATATATTGAATTGGATTGCAATTTACCTATGTAATTGCTATGTCAAATATCTGAAAATGAAGTTTTCGTTCTCAAATATGAAAGGAACTTTATTTCTTGAACGATTCAATAACACTGGCTTAAAATTCTCAAACGTATAAGCAAAAGAGGAACATTCATTTTTGAATAAGGCATTAACGTTAAATTCTTAAACATAAACGGAGATCTTTGGCAACTATGAGCACAATTCCAAACACATTTTTTTCAAAGAGCGAAACGATATATATTAAAAAAGTTAAAACATATTTTAAAAAATTCACGGTTTACAATAGCGTATTTTTGAATAATTTGAACCTTTTCAGTGTAATAAAACTTAGTACCTAAAATAGTTTGATTTAAAAAAAACCAATCTTAAAATTAAAAACTAATAAGCTTGAAATAATGAACTACTGCGATTGAAATAATATTTTTGGGTAAGATAAAATATAAATACTGATTGCTGACTCTAAAGTTTTTACGAGTGTATAATTGGAAAGAAAAATACAAGAATGATCGAAGAAGTAGAAAAAATTAAATATTTACCTGTTCATATAAATCAATAAGTTTTTTATCTGGTAGCTTAAGTGATTGAATAGCTTTGAGAACAGTGTCCCAATGTCCATTATTTATGTCTGCTACAAAACCATCTACACTGTCAACTGTATTTAGAGAAACTCCCGTTTCTTCCTGAGAAATAAAAAATTTTAATCAATTATTGCAAATGAAATTCTATCCAGAGCAAGAAATCAAATTTTTTAGTAAAAAACAATGTGTACACTTTGAATGCAACTTAATACTACAGAATATGATACTTGTTAAGCATATTTACCATTTTTGAAACTTCTACAATTTCAAGTAAAGATGTCAAAGTCGAGGTAAAAAATAAATCTGTCTTATTAGAAATTAAGGATTCTTTTTTTTACTGATATCAAACGGTTTAGGTCTTTTCCTTTAAACACCGTCAGGTTAAAAAACAACAGTTTATTATGTATTCGTAAAAATAATATCAAAATTTTTAGAACAATTTCACTATTAAATCTTTCAAAATTTCAAAATTACATTTTGAAAGCCTTGATAGTCAGTTTTATATTGAATAATTTTAGATTTAAATATTCTAAATTTCACGATTTCAATTTGAAACATAGAAATAACGGTAAATTTATTATGTGATCTTAGAAAATTTTGTTCAGCTAATTTTAATACTAAATAATCATTTTTTTAAGGCAATAAAAATTTAAAATTCTAGAATATCGGAAGCTTTGACAATGAAATATTCAATTAGGTTTGAATTTGATGATTTCAATTTTGAACGCTTTGAATTAAAAGTAATAACAATTCCAGTTTTTTGAATTATAATATAAAATTATTTAATTTTGAACCTTTTGAAATTTTTCTATTTTCGCAATTTTGAACTGAATTCATTCAATTTCGATTTTTTTTTTAATTGGAAATAATATTGTTCAATCTTAAACACTTTGAATTAGAAATGATACAACCTCAACTCCTTTATCATGCAATTTTTCAATGTGGCAAATTTTAGTCGCAAATTTTCGAGTCTTGAAATCTTCTGATTTACAATTTTTATATTTCACATACTTTAAACTTCAAATTAACAATCCTAAACACATTTATTTCGAAATCAGATAAGTCAAATCCTTTTTTATTCCATTCGAAATATTGTCCTTTTTCCAAATTTTACAGAATCTAAAATTGTCCTTTAGCCTTAGCCTTGAATTTAATAATTTTTTTATTCAAATAGCCTGATTGGTTTGGTTTCAAATTTCAATTTACATATTGCCTGCTTTTTTTCATTCTTAAAAATCGTATAATATCAAATTGAGGCTTGATAGTTGCACACTTTTTAGTTAAAAGAATTTGTAGTTCAACCATTTTAAATTAAATGCCTCCAGAATAAATTCAAAACAATAAAAAATTCAGACAATAATTTCTCGAATGGAACTATAGCGATCTTCATTTTTATTTTCGTCGTTTTGATTTTTAATTTTCAAAATAGCACTAAAATTCTCCGATTTTAAAAAAAAGTTTTACAACAAATAGGTGATTTAAAATTGAAAAATATTTGATTGAAACATTTCAAGATCGAGTAAGAATTCTAAAAGTAATGTTAAAAAAAATGATTTAAAATTAAAAAAATTTAAAATTGTGTTCTTTAAAATAAAAATAGAACGAAATGAAACTTGATACCTCAGGAATTGATCAATTTATTTAAATTGGAATGGCTACAATCTTAGAGTTCTGAATATCCAGGTTGAAAGCTGAATTTTCAATTTTTCACTGTCATAATTTTAATTTTGCCATTGAAATTGAAATTATTAAAATTTTAAAAATATAATCAACAATTTAAAATTTATTGATTTAAAATAATTTAAATTTACTTAAAAGAATTAAAATTTGAAAAGGTTTGAACATGACAACGTTCTATGTTAGAATTCTTGGCAATTAAACCTTTTTTCCAGTGTTACATGATATTCGGATGCGACTGATTTTCAGTGTTCCGCAGTTCAAATTTTTTCATTTTCAATGTTTCCCATTAAAAATAACTTCATGAACATTTTTTTTTAGAATAATACTTTAGAATAATTATTTCATTTTAAACGCTTTTCGATACAAGATCAATTCCAATTCATAACATTCTAAATTTTGTCTTTTTTCAAAATTGTATTTAAATCGAAAATTGCTTGGTTTGACACTTTTTCAATTCAAAACCGTTCAATACATATTTTTTAATTGGAAGCGCTTTCAATTAAAAAAATATTAGTTATTTTTCAAAAATTAGAAAAACTCTTGATATTAAAAAATTTGTTCAATAAAGGATTTTAAAATTCTTCACATTTTTAATGTTAGAAAATAAAAGTCCAGTGACGAGACCACGCTTCGTGCAGGTACCTTTACTGCTAGTTAATTTATAAACAAAATAAGAAATTTGCTTCATTTGTTTAACGTTTTGAATCTGACCTTATTAAAATATAAATAATATATCGATCTAAATAATAAATGAGTTATATAAAAAAAAATTTTCTAACAAATAAAAATGCTTACTTATTTACCTTTGTTATTGATCTTCATACTAAGTATTGTTTGAAACATTTTGGAGCAAAAAAAAGGAAATATACTAAAGTAAAACAGTTTTAAAATTTATATTTACCTGGAGAGTCTGTAATGTCCTCACAAGATTGGATTCTTTTAAATATTGTTGTATCAATCGAATCACGCTGAAATTAAGAAATAAAAACAGCTAATGAAATAGAAACATAGGACGCAAGTTGATTGGAATTATAAACCGAATTGCGTGACAAACTCACTCAGCTGACTCGATCTCGATTGACATTGTCTTAAAATAATATTAATGCCAGGAAATAGTAACAGGGGTTTTCAATAAATTACTCATGAATTACTTTGAAAATTAAAACAGTTATTTGTTGGTTATGTTTGTGGTTGAGTTGTCTGTGAGTTGACGCCATTACAGAGATGACCCAGATGACCCACAACCCGCTGACGTTCACGGACAATGTAGACCGTTGATAACCACAGTCGAACGCGGGAAGATTTAAATAAAATGAAAAACAGGTCTTTCTTCAAATTGGAATTATATATATAATTTCAACTCGTTTTCTGGATATTTAAATTTAGTAAGATATAGGGATGTAAGTAAATGAAACACTTCATTAGACCAATGCTCCAGAAACTTTAGAAATTTTTACAGTATGCATTAAATTTAATTTCAATCACTTTAAATTCCTAAATTCCCAAATTTCCTAATCCCAAAAAGATGGAATTTTTATCAAAAGAGACAAATTCTCTAAAAAGAAAAATCTTTTGTTCAAGAAAGTAAACATTTTTATACAGAATCGTTGAATTTTTAGGTCAACAAGGTGTATTTTCCACAAAAAAGTTGAAGTTTTAAAAGAAGGGTTAATTTAAAAACAAAAAACAAACAAAAATGTATGACTTTTTAATAAAATTGTTGCATTTTCAATAAAATACTTACTCATTTAACCAAACTATTAAATTTTCAACTAAATAGAAGCAACTTTTAACGAAAGAGAGTTGTATTTTCTTATCCGGTTCTATTCATTGAATTCGTATTTGAATTATTGGATAATGAGAAAAAGTCCCTGCGATAAATAAATAGAAATGTTAATTTCTTGTCGATAATTTAAAAATATTAGGTTAGGATACTGGACATTTTGCTTGAAAATAAAAATAATTTTCCACTTTACAGTTTTCTATTATTATTTATTATTACTTTTTGATATTAAATACAGAATTAAATTCTTATCTTTTAATACTGGGTAGAATTTTTTCAATATTTTAAGATTTTCCGCCTTAGTAATAGAAACTTTTGAAACTTTGAAACGTTTTCAAAGTTTCATGAAACTTTACAATCCTTAAAACACAAAATTCCCTAGAAATTGAAAACAGCTGTTCGAACAATATATCAATTAGCCACGAATATATCGCATATCGGGTGTTCAATTTGTATTTGCATTGTATATAAATAAAGTAGGTTGTGTCATTTATGGAGAAAAAGTAAACGAGGTAAGCACGCGTTAAATAAATTCATAGTTATTAATTAATATAGTTCTATGAATAAGCATCTAAATATTCACAGAAATATGGCGAAAGTTATAGTATAGGTTCCTAACCTTAAAGTTTGTTTTCGTTCATCGTAATTTGCGAAGTTGTTCCTTTTTCTCAATCTAAATCAAGAATTTTACTTTTATTTATTAAAAAAGTGTCATACAGAATTCTTAAATTTACATAAACATATACTGTTCGCTCTAAATTAATCCTACATGAAGTTACCATATTGTTATTTGTAGGTTATATTGTTAACTATAATCTCAAAAGGATTCCGTTAATCAATAATATAGCTTAAAAGTTATTAGTTATTCGTAACTATGCAAAATTTTTAATTCTTTTCGTCAATAATAACAAACAGTATGAAACAACTTGGAAATAACCGCTGGGTTAAAAAGTGTGTTTTTTTACAGAAAGCCGGTCAATAAACTCTAATTACGCAAAGTAGAAAAATTAACGAAGTGTAATGGAAGCAATGCTGGTGCTGTAAAAACTATATTTTGGTTTTTATTGAATTTTTCAATTTTTTTTTTAGTTTTGAAATTCTCAGAGAAAACCTTACAAATAGCGTAAACTGGACTTGCACAGTATAATAATAAAAATATTATATTTATTATATAATTATATTGATTAATATCACATTATTAAAATTCTAAGTTGTTGAAAATTATAGAATTTTCTTTAAAATTCGTCTTTTTAAAGACAACTAATTTTATGTATTTGAAATTTCTTCTTTTTGGTTAAAAATGCAACTCATTTGTTGGCAATTCGTCCTTTTGTGTTGAAAATTCAGCTATGTAATTAAAAGTTGACTTTTTGGTTGAGAATTAATATTTTCATATAGAAAAGTAAAATATTTCTTAGAAAATTCAACGATTTTTTCCTTTCTTGTGTGGAAAATCAACAGTTCTTGAAAATTCATGTCTTTGTATGGAAATTTCCTTTTTTTTGTGAAAAATTCCACTGGTTGGTAAAAAGTTATTCTGTTTTGGTTGAGGTTTGAACTGATTCTAATTTCAAATATTTTTTGGTTGAATATTTATCATCTTAGATGAAAATTCACCCTATTGGTTGAAAACTCAACTCATTTAGTTAAAAACTTTCTTGGTTGCGAACTGATGTCGAAATAAAAAATTTAAATATTTTGTTGAAAATTCAACTATTTTTTTTTAAATTTATCCTTTTCGGTTATAAAATCTAACAATTTTGTTAAAATTTCATTCTTTTTGGTTGAAAAATCATCTATTTGGTTGAAAATGAATTTTTTTGTTGAGAATTCATATTGTCGGGTTGCAACTGTTCAATAAAAAATCAACTTTTATTGAAAATTCTTTTCTTTGTGAAATTCAACTTTTTTTTAGTGAAAAATGCCACTGTTTGGTTACAAATTATTCAGTTTTGGTTGAGGTTTTAACTGCTTTTAATTAAAATTTAAAATATTTTTTGGTTGAAGATTCATACTTTTAGTTGAAAATTCATCTCACTGATTAAAAATTAAACTGTTTCATTTTTTGTTGCAAATTCATCTTTTTTAGTTGAAAATTCATCTCATTTGGTTGAAAATGCATGTGTTTTGTTGGAAAATCGTCCTTTAGGTATAAAAAGATCTTAGTTGAAAATCCATCTTTTTAGTTAAAGATTTAATTATTTTCTTGAAAATTCAACAATTTGGTTAAAAAATGATCCTTTTTGGTTGAAAATTCTTCTTTTTGGTAAATATCTAAACTATTAAATTTTTGTTAAAGGAACTTTACTTTACTAGAAATTTTACAAAAAAATTTAATTTAAATTTTATAACATTTTTTTATAAGCGTTTAGAAGTACATGTCCCAATTGTTTGCAGTGCTTTGATGAGACCGAAAATTTAAAGCGACAGAGACTTTGCTTTTTTAATTAAAAATTCTAAGTTTATTGGTTTAAAGATTTGAAGCTTGCAGGTTAAAAAGGTTGAAATTTTCCAAAGCACATGTTCGTTGAACATTTTTTCACAACCTTAAGCGTTTAATTTTAAGACGAAAAACAAAAAATTAAACAGTTACAAAGCAGAAGACACCCTAATTGAACAGTTTATTTCGAGGCTCTCAAAAGCAGTTTTACTACTATAAATGTAAAACTAAACATGTATAAGCTTGAACGATTTGAATTAAAAAATTTAAACTAATAAATAATTCCTGAATTTTGAAGACTGTGTTAATTTAAATTTATAAGTTAATTCACATTGTTTAAAATAAATTCGCATTAGGTTTCACTGAAATTATTCTTTAAAAGCATAAAGTTTTAAATGATTTTATTTGAAAATTTTTTAATTCTGAACAATTACCTAAACTGTAAAAAGAAGAGTCTATAATGCTTAAATCTTGATCTGCGATTTTGAGGGTTCTGGATTTATAGTTTTTAATTATACAATTTTGAATTATTTAAATGTAAACAGTATAATTTTGCATTTTGTTAACATTACATTATTTCAATTTAAACTGTTATATTGGACAATTATTTAGCTTTAAAGGATTTGAATTAAAAATGGTATGTTTTGTACAAATTTATATTTGAAACAAGAAAACGTGGAACATTTAAATTCTAAATTAAAATTTTTTCAATCATCGTTATTTTCAGTGACCATGAATTCAATGTTGATAACTTGAGTAGTAATTTCTTCAACACAATTTATTTATAAAATAAATGATAGAAAAACCAGTCGTAAAATTTCCCTCCAAATATTTAATTTCAGATACATCAAAATTTGAAAATGTCATGGAATAATCAACTCCTAAGGAAAAGAAAATTTAAATTTGTGTTGCTTGTCGTGGCAACTGTATCAGGTGTTAGTTATCTACTTTCCCAATTTGTTTATTTCCTCGTATTAAGTCAGGATGGAATAAATAATCTAGTCAGTCGATCCTCGTCAGGCCACAATAGACCAAATGTCGCTATCAATAAAATTATCTCAAAATGGAACGATTCACAACACTCGAAATTTATTAGAGACAAAGATGGTCATTCTATTTCTCTAAGAGGAACTCATAGTCGAGATATTGCCAAATATCTGCCCAATGCGAGCGGAAAATTTGTCTGTATTGCCTCAAAATTAGAGATAGATTTTTTGAAAGTCAATGACGATTATTGCGATTGTCCGTTGGATGGAAGTGACGAACCTGGAACCAATGCATGCAATAATGGCACTTTCTATTGTGAAAAGTCTTCGAGAAAATTTCCAGGTATTTGAAAAAAAAGAATTATTTTTTAGATATTTGTAGGGAACATACAGCGCTAACGGAGCTTAAACAAGGAGAAATAGGGTAATTTTTTTACTAAAAAGGGGAAGAACAAAGAAAATATTTAACATATATTTTGATATGTAGAAAATAAGTTTTTTTACAAGAAATTCAGATTTCACACTCTTCCCCCTATTATTCCCATTTAAAAAAGTCCTCTTTTTTCAACTGTTAAAAAAAACTTCCCCCTTTTCCCGTTTTTTTTTTTCACTAAAATTCGAACTGAATTAATAAGATAACCCAATAAGAAAATCAAACTATCTTTGTTTGACAGTTAATTCTTTTTTTAATTTGAAATTTGTGAACCCTCTCATAATCCTTTTGAATCGTTGATAACACTCTGAAACGTTCATAATTCTTTAAAGTAATTTTAATTTCCGAAATTTTTCGTTAAATTCGGTACAAATTTTGTAATTCTTGGCAATTTTTTATAGGTAATCTTTTTAAACTCTTGAAATCTGTGAAAACTCGTAATTATCTGGAATCATTTGAAATACCCTAAAACTTTAAAACTTTTGTTTACAGTACAAATAGTTGATATGTTGTTGATATATTATGTAAAAAATATGAAATATTATACGTGAATAGGGGTGAGGGGGCTCTAATTTTTGTTTTTAAATTACAAAAGAAAGTATTTTGAGAGTACAAGGTGTCTAACGAATGTTTTTATTCAAATTTCTTTTTTTTTCTTGTTACAAATTTAAGTTTAATTTAAATTTAATCACGCACCTAATTATTAGATAAAAAGTACTAAAAGATACTAGAAAAGTTTGCAAAATTAATATTCTGTTATCAGGATCAGAAGGCTAAGGATAATTTAAAAAAAAATACCTTGATTTAATAATTGAAAGTTTTAAAGAATCTAAAATTTCTTATGCATGAAGAATGGCTTTGTAATAAGTTTTATAATTTCAAATTATTACGTCTGATTTTTTCTAATTTCAGATGTTGGTAAAATAAAAAAATAAAAAAATCAACACAATTTGGTCAAAACCTGGATTTTATTCGATGGAATATAATTCCAAGAAAATTGTACTATTTACGCTTTTTTCGCAATATTTCTGGAAGTCTTCAAAAATTTTTTAACCTTGTCTCATACGTTTGATGCAGAAATGTTATATCTTTTAGCCCACTTTGTGCAACAAATTTAATTCGTCTTATTATCAAAATGTTAGATATGAAATATTCGCTTTTCAAAATGATGATCACTCAAAACGAAACATACAAAAAGTATAACAAAAGTTTTTAACTGTTTTTCACTGTGTATGCATTCATTAAAAATTGCATAACAAAGGCTAAAATACATATTAACACGAATAATAAGTAAAATTTGAAATAAAACTTTCCATTTAAAAACAAATGTATCCTAAAACTAATAATTTTAAAAACATTGTAGCCACTAGGCCGGGAAATAAATTTACTTTTTCCCCGGGATTTCTACAAATTTGTACAAAAAATCTATTTAATCATTTAAAATATCGTAGATTTCATATCACATAACAAAAATACCATTTTAAATAACTTCGATTTTAACTATTTTTAAATGTTAATTTTAGTTGCTAACTTTTTCAGTTTTTATATCCTTCACTACAATGGGTAATTCTACAATCCTGAAAATTTAAGAATGTTCTATTTTTGGTCTTCTGAACCTGTTCAAAATGAAACAAATTACAAATTTTAACGTTAAAAATCAAATTATGTAAATTTTATACGTGTAAATTATTAAGCAAAATAAATTTCTCTTAATTTGATTTTTGTACTGGGATTAGTAGACAAATTTATTGTCCTCAATATTTTTTGGTTAGAAAATTTCAAAGATTTTCCAGCTTCTAATGTACTGGTAATAAATTCACAACTTTGAACTCGTCACATGCTTTTACTACTGAATCATATAATTTAATAATTTTACGCAGAAAATAAAAGTTTGATAATTTAAATGTGCACAAAATTACCGGAAAATTTCCGAATTGCGAAATTTACGGTTTCTAATCAAAATTTAATTTCTTTTCCAGATAAAATTTCGTCTTTTAAAGTGAATGATGGAGTCTGTGATTGCTGTGATGGATGCGACGAATGGGCTGAAGTTCCTTTGCTCGATCAATCTGAAAGTATGTTTTTAAAAATTTATATTTAATGACAAGAAGTAAAACAATCCGGTGAATCAAGACTGATATAATAATAAATTTTGTTTACAGGTGATCAAGCGAAAGGAATAAAAACCACTTGTCCGAATAGGTGCTAAAAATACAGATCTTCTTCCGTATTGTAAGGTAAATAAGTAATTGTTGCTATATATCCCAAAACTCGACTGATATTTTAAATAGA
This sequence comes from Druon quercuslanigerum, assembly GCA_010014905.2. Lineage (NCBI taxonomy): Eukaryota > Metazoa > Arthropoda > Insecta > Hymenoptera > Cynipidae > Druon > Druon quercuslanigerum. The sequence goes on from JAAAKG020215856.1 coordinate 39,563, forward strand.
AAATACTGAATCTTCTGTTCATATTAGACTTCTTTTTTACAACCAAAGCTGATTTGCATAATCATGAGTTTTGGAATCTACTATTTATTACTGGAATTTACAATAATGTACATTTAATAGTTAATTTAATATTTATACAAAAATAACAGCAGTGAGAGAATACTGGAGGAAAATAATGACGCTAGGGAGCGTGAAAGCAAATTTCCATTATCATTAGTAAAATTTAATTGTCCTCTTATAATTAAAATCCAACTCTACACATTTAATTTTTTTAAAACCGTAAAGTGATATTCCAATTTGCGAGGCTGGTCTCCAAAATGTAAATGCCGTTGAATATTAGCACCTCCTTTTTGCAAAGTTTCGGAAAATGTTTGTTCTTCGATACGAATCCATGGCCGCTGACTGTCGTTAATTTGATAGGGAGTAACATCTACGTGAACGTCGATTCCTAGAATTTTACATCGATTAAGTACTATTGTAATTATTTAATTACAATTAGCACTATAAGTCTTCTTACCGAAAGCTACAAATTCTGCGAGAGCAGAAATGAGTGAAAAATCGTAAAATTGTAAATATTTTCGAAAAACTGTACTTGTAAAAATATTGTACGATAAAAGATTATATTCCAAGTTTTTACCTAATTTTATAAACGAATCTAATATTGTTTTATCCGTTATCCAAGTATCTTTTTGACCTGGATGGCCTCCATCTAGCCACCACATTTCTTTAATTCGAGATATGAATTTGACTATTTCATCGTTTTGCTCTTGAGGATTTTGATAATAGTGAAATTCGTGGAGGAATTGATTTAATACAACCGAGCCTTTGCTGAATCCCATAAGTGATAATTCCCCTTCGTTTAAAATTTCTTTTGAAGTCTAGACAAATTAAAAATTGTTTAGAGTTGACATTATTTTGACTAGTATTTAAATCCTCTTATAAGAAAATATTTCTTTTTACCTTAGTAACGGTATTCGCCAATGATTCAAGAAGTTTTTTCAAATGCAATAAACTGCTGTAATTTGGAGAAAAAATAGGTGCTCCATATTCACTTCCTTTTACGAAATTATCAAAGCAACTTATAACAGCGTTTGGTAATATCTTTCTCCTAAAAACAAAAAGGCTCACTTAAATAATTTATACAAAATTGTAATTTAGCTATAAATAATTTATATGATTCATACCTTGCAGGTCGAATAATTAGGATATGATTTTGGGGAAATTTTTCTGACATTATATGTGCTGTGTTTTCGAAACTCCATTTTCGGAAAGATGTACTGTCTTTATGCTGGGCCATATTTTCTCGAAAATCCTATTTTGACAATTAATGATTTTTTTACTTTAATAATACAGTACCAGGGTGTCTACTCACCTGGAAAACTTGGAGTTGCCAGGGAAAAATTTTCGAGCGTGCAAAAATATAATATAAAATTAAAGAACAGTGTTCATGTATTTGTAAAAGAAACTTTTGAAAAACTGGAGTTATACTGGTTTAAGTCATAACTTCTTTTGATCATTTTCACTAATCTCGGGAAAATATCTTTTATTCAAAATATTAATTGTTACTCAAATTGATCGACTTAATTATGTTTTTCGCATTATTAAGTTATTTAGTCATTTGATTGTGGTAATTTATAAATTAAAGTATAGCTTGTAAATGAAAGGATGAATTTTCAAAAAAAAAGTTAAATTCTTGACTAAAACAGATTACTTTTCAACCAAACAGTGAAATTTTTAACCCAAATTTTTAATTTTCTACAAAAAGGAGGAATTTGCAACACAATACACAAATTTCCAACCAAATAGTTGAATTTTTAACCAAGAAGATTAATTTATAATAATAAAAAAATTAATTTCTAACAAATGTGTTTCACTTTCAACCAAGTAGTTGAAATTTAAGCCAAATAAGATGAGTTCTCAACGAAAAATATAGTAGTTGCTATTTTAAAATAAAATGATTTAAAATGAAAAATAGTTGAATTAAACCAAAAAAGATTACATGTATACCAAAAGAAGTGCATTTTAAAAGACGAAACTTAAAAGACTTAAGACAAAGTTAAAAGACGAATTTTCAACAAAGAAATTGGACTTGCAATCTAAAAGATAAATTTTCTACAAAAAAAGCAATTTTCAATAAAATACATACATTTTAATCCAAATATTGAATTTTGAGAAAAAAAGATATTATCAAGCCAAATTAAACTTAGTTTAAATTTCTACGAGTGAGATGATTTTTAAATAAAAAGACGAATTTTCAATCAAAGGGTTAAATTTTCAAATACAAAAGATTTTATAGTCTAGAAGAAAACAATTAAATTAAATTCTTTTTTTTTCAAGGAAACAATACCAATTTTCTACAAAAAAGTTATTTTCAAGAACAAAGTTAATTTGCTATCAAATAATTCAATTTTTAGACTGTAAAGATGAATTTTCTACAAAATACCTGAATTTTCTACAAAATACCTGAATTTTCAACCCAAAAATATGATTTTTCAGTTAGAAGTTATTTTTCAACTAAAACAGATTAATTTTCGACATAAAAGTTGAATTTGCAAACAAAAACGATTAAATTTTTACAAAAAGAGATGAATTTGTAAACCATACAGACGAATTTTCAACAAAAGGTTTAATGTTCAACTACGACAGATGTTATAGACTAGAAGAAAAAACTTAATTAATTATGGAATTTTCAAGGAAACAATACCAATTTTCAACAAAGAAGGTATTTTTCCAGAAAAAAGTTAATTCGCAACCAAGTAGTTCAATTTTTAAGCTGAAAATACCCACTTTCTACAAAACAGCTGAATTTTCAACCCAAAAATATGATTTTTCTATAAAAAGCTATTTTTTAAACAATATAAATTAATTTTCTACATAAAAATTGCATTTTCAACCAAAGAAGATTAGATTTTTACGAAAACACATGAACTTGTAAACCAAAAAGACGAATTTTTAACGAGTGTTGAATCATCGACTAAAAAAGACTTTTTAGTCAAGAAGAGAAAAATTCAAATACAGTGTGGAATTTCCAATGCAAAAAGACCAATTTTCTGCAAAAAAGTTAAATTACAACAAAAAACTTCAATTTTTAAGTCCTTAACGCGAATTTTCTACAAAATTGCTGAATTTTCAACCTACAAATATGATTTTTCAATAAAAAGCTATTTTTCAACAAAAATAGATTAATTTTCTACATAAAAGTTGCATTTTCAACCAAAAAAATTTAATTTTTACGAAAACCGATGAATTTGTAAACTAAAATGACGAATTTTAAACTACGAATGATTTTACAGTCTAGAAGACAAAAAATCAACTAAATTGTGGAATTTGCAAGGAAAAAATACCAAATTTATACAAAAAAGTTAATTTTTCAGAAAAAAAGTTAATTTGCAAACAAATAGTTCGATTTTTAAGCTGATAATGTCATTTTTCTACAAAACAGCTGAATTTTCCCCCCCAAAAATATGATTTTTCAATAAATAGCTGATTTTCACCAAAAATGACTTTATTTATACAGAAAAGTTGCATTTTCAACCAAAAGATTAAATTTTGACGGAAAAAGATGACCTTGTAAACCAAACAGATGAATTTTTAGCAAGTGTTATACTAGAAAAGGTTTTTTTAATGAAGAGAACAATTCAATTAATTAAATTAATTAATTTAATTAAATTTTTATCAAAAAAGTTCCTTTTAAACCAAGCAGTTGAGTTTCCGATTAAATAGCTATAGTTTATACCAAACTGTTAATATATAAAGTCGGAGACGGTTTTTTAAACAAAAACGACGACTTCTCAACAAAAGAGTTTATAAAAAAGTTAATTTGTCACAAAATAATTGCATTTGATGCCAATATGTCTTGCAAATTGTTCAATTTTCAAGCTAAAAACATGAATTTTCTACAAAACAGTTGAGTTTTTAACTGGAACATATGAATTTTCAATAAAAATTTCATTTTTAACCAACTTTTTTACTTTTTAAGCTAAAAACTCTACTATATGAATTTTTTAACAAAATAGTATAATCCTCAACCAAAACAAATTAATTTTCGGCCAAAATAGGCGAATTTTTAAACGAAAAAGATGAATGTTCAGCAAGAGTTAAATTTTAAACCTGCATATGTAAATTGTCTTTAAAAAAAGTCATTTTAAAGCAAACAGTTTAATTTTCTACTAAACTGTTGAAATTTTAAGCAAAAAATGCACATTTTCTACCAACTATTATACCTGCAAAATTTGGAAATACCAGGAACTGTTACGGAATTTTTTTCCGGATTTGTGTAGACACTTTTAGTACATTTTTGAATTCTTTTAGGTTTAATGCAGAAAATAAAACTAAATGTATCAATTGTACGAGGTCTCTAATGTTTATAAAAGTATGTTTTATTTATACAATTATTAATAGTATTAAAATAACTTACTTGTGTGTCACCACCGAAAAATACAAGAATACGAGAGGTGGCTGACGATTTTTGTGGGCAAGCGTAAAGAATGTCATTACGCCTATTTAAAATTCCATTCACATTTTTAAAAGTTCTTAGTTTCAAAGTCATTTTTTGGGTTTGTTATCACAGTAGTTCCCGAAGTGGTGACAATAAAACACGTGTTTGGATGCAATAGTTTTCATTCAAACATTTCCATACACCCCTTATATTATTTGGTAACTTTTCTCTAGAAAACAGAATTCAGGAAATTCTAAATGTTCCTATGATCTAGTAAATATTCTCCAATGAATGTAATTTTTTTATCCCACAATTTGGGGCCTTGACCTTTATTTTATTAAAAAATTTTAATTATCATAAGTTAAAAATGTTTTTTAATTTTAAAGCTTAAAAATGTTTTAATTGTTCTATTTATAACGTAGGTTAAAGTTATAGATAATTTTCCATTTATACCTTTTAAAGAGAAGTGATTTAACTTTTGATTGCCTTTTTAATTTTTGAAATAAATGTTTAACTTTAATTTTCGAATGGTTCAATCTTTTTGTTTAAAAAGTTTAAATAAACTTATTGATAACTTGAACCTTCCCGATAAAATTTTCGAATTAAATGATTCAAATTTGGAATAAATTAAAGTGTTTGAATTTTGCATCTATCCAATTTTCCAAATGGTGTAACTTTATATATAGAAAAACCTGCAATCATTGTTGTTGAAAACCTGATTGGGTTTTTAGTACTTTAAATTGTTTTAATGTTTTAATTTAAAATTTAAAAAAATGAATATACAAATAATCAGTTTTAATAAGAAAAGTTACAGAAAACATTATGCAAATTGCCAAATATTTGTACTTTTTAATAATTTTGTACGAATTAAATTAAAGCTTCAAATTATCTATTAAACTTACTTATTATTTATAAAAAATGTTAACTCTGCTAATTTTTTTTACTGGAAATCAGCATTTTCAAATAAATATAGTCACAAAGATTCTCAATTTTCCACAATTTTAGGTTATGCTATCGCTTACATAGGAAATGCGTATTTTCAATAAAAATGTATTAGATATTTCAAAGGTAGCAAAACTAGATTAGTTACATACAATACTTTATTCTAAATAAACTTGCAATTTTTTAAACAAACTCAGGTTATATTAATGTTTTTTCTTCTTTCAGAAAATTAATAATTTTAAACAAAAACAATTAGATTTCAAAGACGATTTACAATTCTGAACAAATTTCTGTTATAATAATTTAGTGTTTTTCGTCGGAAATTAGGTTTTTTTTTTAAGTATTTGATTTTAAATAATATTTACAATTTTTGAACAATTGCCGGTTATGTTTGGCGCACTAATTCTGAAAGTGGAGTTTTAAAACAAGGATCATTATATTTACATCCTATGTTTTCGGTTTAAAATAATGCATTTTAAAAGCTTAAACAACTTCGATTTTTTTTCGTCAGCAAATAAAATTTTTACCAAAAAATGATTATGTTTTGTCATTCATATTAATACATCAAACCTGGTTAGGTTTTTATTAGTTGAAATTGTTTTAATCATTTAATAAAAAATTTTAAAAAATGAATATACAAATAATCACTTTTAATCAGAAAAGTGTGATATAAAACATTATGCGAATTGTAGAATATTTTTACTTTTTAATAATTTTGTACGCATTAAATAAGAAATTTCAAATTATCTATTAAACTTACTTATTATATATAAAAAAAAGTTTAACTATGTTAATTTTTTTACTGGAAATTAGAATTTTAAAATAAAAATCGGATTCAGAAAATCGGTTATTGTAAACAAAAACAATTAGATTTCGTAGACGATTTGCAATTTTGAAAAAGTTTCCGTTATATTATTTTAGTGTTGTTCGTCGGAAATGATTGGTACTTTGTATACAAAATTATTAAATTAAATATTATAAATATTATAATTATATATATATATTATATAATACAATCATTATAATTAAATAAATATTATAATTATTTTAAATAATTAATTAACTATTGTCTGTATTTAGTATTAAATTTATTAGTTTCTTTTTAAAGGCTCCCAGTTTAAAATTTCGAAAGCTTCCAAATTCGTTAATTTCAAAAAGGTTTCCAATTTTGAACACTCTCTTCTAGACATTTTGAGAGATTAAAATTGCTTCATTGTAAGGACTTGCATGGATGGTTCAAACTGCAATAACTCTATCTGCAATAGATCATGATCACATTTTATAAATTTATAATAAAAAGTCATGCTATTTGAAATAATTTAATTTATCATGCAAACATCTGTAAAAACATATGAATACAATAATAAAATAATATTAAACAATTTTTTTTGTATTTATGATTTATATTTGAAAATTGTACACAGTTTTGCAATAATAAGTAAAATATAATATAACATAAACTAGCTAGACACTTAACATCGATATTTACAATATATAAGAAATAAATTAAAGTTGAATGCGATTTTAAGTACATATATTTATTTCTGAAAATAAATTTTTTACAGTTACTTAAACGCCCGCCAATATGATTAAATGCATTCTTAAGACATCTGTCTTTTTTCTTCAGTTATAAATATAAATTCTTGACTTAATTTTTATTCTTATTACTAAGCCTAGAACAATTTTTATATTTTGATTTATACAAATATGTTACGATTCGATTAAACCGTATGAAAAAAACAGTTTGTGATCAATCCGGATATATTTCCAAAGAAAAGTTTCAATATATGATGATGAACTTCTTTTTATAATTTTCACTGATCTCAGGAAAATATTTTTATTCCGAATATTAATTTATGAATAAACTAAAAATATTTTTTCAATTATTGTTCAAATTCATTGAGTTAAGGAACAAATTTATGAAATTATTAATTATGTGTTTAGTTTTATTAATCTATTTTAATATTTGATAGTGATAATATATTTATGAATATCCTGTAATCATTTGTGAAAGCTTTCCAAATGAAACATGTTAATTAAAATGCTGATCAATTGTACCGTAAAAAGGGACTAAGCGAAACATGATTAAAAATTTTTCTGAATAAATGACGCGAAATTACAATTATATGCTAATCTTTAAATATACAAATTCTGACCCTTATTTCATATTTTGAAGTTAACATATTTAATTTAGCTATAAACAACTATTTATTGCGATCCAAAGCGTGTCTCACTTTACCCCTCAGGATGGGGCTATGACGTCCACTTTTAATAAAAAGGCAAACGCCGGTATTGTTAAATACGAAACAGCAAAATAATTTAAATTATAAGTTTTCTTTGTTATTTTAAAATAACTTAAACCAGGGGCGGCGAAACAGGTGTTGTAGGGGTTGAGCTCACAACACCTCGGCATTTAGGCGGTGTTGAAAACAACACATCGGATCTGCCCAAAAGAATAAAAGAAAATCATGACATTTTATAAAGGGCAAAGCCTATTTAAAAACAGAAAAAACGGCATTAAAAACTCATATTTCCAAGTGTTTTTCTCCAATTCGCAAATTTTTATTTTTTCAAATTCTCCCC
>JAAAKG020215857.1:0-22110 GCA_010014905.2 Druon quercuslanigerum
TATGTACCTTTACCGAGGTTCTGGTGGTTCGGAACCCACCTTAAGCTGTAGGTCCCCCTCCCACCACCAAAAAAGGGAGTGGGAGGTGTGTTAAGGAATAGGAAGAGGGTGAATGAAAAATGTAAACCCTTAGGGGACACATTAGAAGCTTCCATAAGAGGGGCTAGGTGCACCTTATGTTTTTGATGTCGCTGAATTCGAGTCCGGTGTCATTTGACGCCAACAGATCAGGATGAAGGTCAGTTCAAGGTAAAACCTACAAATTCATCGCTATCCAACTAAATTAGGGTACTTTTAGGTTTAAGTGGACATGCTGAGAGGAAGATTAAGAAATTTTAATGGTCAAAGTTTGAAATACCTAAAGAGTTTTTATGTTGGTTTTGAGTTGTTTAGAATTTCTCACCTTGTCGTCATTCAATAAAGCTATAGTATCAGGTACTAATTAAATAAGTTAAATTTAAAGTCATTTAATACGGCGTGAGAGACGCTTTAAATTTAGTTGAAGTAGTTTCAGCGTTATCCATTCTAAGCCACGTGAAGGCACCACTTCTTTCAGAACTTACCCGTTACGACTTATTTTTTCTGAAGAATGTGTCTTTTTTTACTCAAATGATCTTTAAATATTCTTTCGTTTATAAATGGTCTTTATATCCCTTTTTAGGCACCAGCAATAGTCAGACATCTTGTGAGTATCCGATACACCTTGATATCTATGATCGATGAACGTTTCTCACGCTATATTAAGCGAGTTTAAATTCAATTTATTCAAAAAGTATCTAATACTGTAGCATTTCTAAATGACGACAAGTTTACAAATTCTAAACAGCACAGAATCCACATAAAATTCTTTAGGTTTTTCGGGCCATTAAAATCTCTTAACCCTCATCTCAAGATGCCCAAAATAAATTTAAATTTAAATTAAGCAACCTGACATAAACAAGTAAAAACAATACAAACTTCATATTTAGGGATTGAAAGTTTTGGGAGTTGTGGTGATGTAGATTTGCGAGTGTGAGGGTTTGCGAGTCTGCAGATTTGTGGGTTAGTGGGGGTTGTGAGTTTGTGAGTTTGCCACTTACAGGCTTGAGGTTTGTGGGATTAGGGTTTGCAGATCTATGTTTGTAGACTTATAGTTTGTGGACTTAGTCTGTGGGATTGGACTTTGTAGGCTTGAGGTCTGTTGACTCCTAATTTGGAGACTTGAGGTTTGGGGCTTGAGGTGTCTGGGCTTGGGATTTGTAAGATTAAGGTATGTAGGCTTAGGGATTATGGGCTTTGGGGTTAAAAGATCGAGGTTTGTGGTCTTAAAAATTTTGTTTTCGACGTTGCGGGTTTAGATCAGACGATTTGGGATATCGCAGGTTTGACGATGAATTCACCTTGATCATGACCTCATCAGATAAAACGGACACGAAATTGAAGTTTAGCGACCCCAAAAAGATATATGCACCTGGCATAGTCCTTTAACGATGGATTTTGAAGATTTGACCTTGAGCTGACCTTTGTGGTGAATTCATGGGTTCCAAGAAACCCCGGATTCCAATTCAGCGATCACTAAAACCTAAAGGTACTCTAATTTAGTTAGCTAGCGATGAATTTTGTAGGTGTGACCTTGTACTGATCTTGATAGTGGCCTGATGGCGTCAAAAGGACACCGGATTAGAATTTAGCGACTACTTAAATCTAAAGATGCCCTGATTAAGTTGCTGAACGATGAATTTGGTAGGTTTGACCTTGCACTGGCCTTCATATATACCTCATAGCGTTAAACGGACACAGGATTTGAATTCAGCGACCGCTTAAACCTAAGGGTACCCTAATTTAGTTAGTTATCGATTAATTATGTCGGTGTGACCTTCAACTGACCTTCATCATGACCTGATTGCATAAAACGGACACCGGATTCGAATTCAGCGATCTCAAAAACATAAGGTACACCTAGTCCCTCTTATGTTGCAGGCTTAGGGGGTTGGTGGTCATGCGTTATTAATGGGGAACCCACTAAGTGGAAGAACCGATAAGTAGTCAGACACACTGTAACCGAAAGATTCTGACTAGAGGTATCACCTATAGTTATGTTAATATGCAATGTCCACAATGTTAACATTTGTAAAAAGAACTCAAGTGGGGATTGAGTAGCTGTCCAATCTTACATTTTAAATCTTCAAGAAAATAGTTCAATTTTTAACCTGACTGATGAATCTTTAACTGCAATAGTTTCACTTTAAACCAAAAAGACAAATTTTTAACAAAAACATTAAATAATGAAATTTCAAGTTGAAAAATTAATATTCAATTGAACAAATAAATTTTCAACCAAAATTATGGAATACTTAATTGAAATAAGTTAAATTTGCAGCTAAACAATTACTTTCCTAAAAAAACTAACTTTCCACACAAAAAAATGATCTTTAAAAAAATAGTTACATTTTTAAACATATTTATGAATTTCCAACTAAAATTATAAATCTTGAACTAGAATAGTTGACTTTCAAAACAAAAAAATCAGTTTTTAAATAAAATGTTGAATTTGTAACTAGAAGAATTGAGTTTTTCACAGCGTTTTAATGCATCTACGAAAGATCGATTTCAGCGGAAAATTAAAAAAAAAAATAATTATCGACCGAAACAGACAAAAATTTTCAACAACATAGTTAAATTTTTTGCAAAAAATTTCTTTTTATCTAAAGAAAAACCAAGTTTCTATCAAAGTAATTTTACTTCCGACGAAAATATTGTTTTAAATAATAATACGTTTTTCAAAGAGTCAACTTTTTTTAAACTTTAATGAAGAATTTCCGAGCTGGAATTGAAAAGCTAAAAATAAGTTGAAAATTTCAGAAAAACCCGCGACTTCCTACCTCTATTCTGAAAGCAAAAAGTGTCTGCTTAAACAATTATTTCCTGTCAACGTATTTTATATTAAGTCTACACTACAAAATGTGGTAAGATATTACGTAACGGTTTCAGGGCAATGGGAAACGATTGTAAATAACCGGCGATTCTGAACAAAAAGTTGTGAACCAAAACGTTTTAAACAGTTTACTGATTGAGATAAAAAAATGTGTAATCAATAGAAAAACAATAATATTATTGCAAAATGCACCTATTGGTGATAAACAGTTGTGAAATTGTGTTTATTAACTTTTATTGTAGGCATGCTAGTGGTTATGGATAACATTGTGCCATTACATTAGTCATAACTGACGGAATATTTTTCTTAAGATAATTTGAATAAAAATACTTGAACAAATGTTCCATTTACAGATTAAATGCGTAACTACAATATCATGAATACATTGTGATGAATCATACAATTTCATAAGTCCGAAGAATTTTTGTCATTTCAAATGTAGGAGAAACAATTAACGAAATCTAAATAATTTAGGTTGACGTATTAAACGTAGTAGAAAAAATATATTTACTGAAACACTTCGAGGAATATTCATTAGGTATACTCTGATCAAAGTTCTTTATAACTTGGTTTCCTATACATGTACGAAGATAATGAGGACAGTGCTGCATATTTTGTGTTTAAACTTTGCGATTTTCACTTACCCTGCTGGTAAGTGAAATAATATTTATAATTCAAGGTGCATATATAATTGCATAATATTAATTTCTTATCCTAAATCGCTGATAGATGAATACAGACAATGATGTTATTGAACCGTCAAATCGTAGAACGGGATATAAAATATTTCTTGAGGAGTGGGGTGGCCCAAGAACGTCATTCAAACCCAATCAGCTAGGAACCCCCACTCCTAAAGAAAAATATTCTATATCCCATACTACGATGCTTAACAATCACTTTTATTATTTATTCATTCATAAATATTGTTAGAAGTGACCGAACGGTACAGTCACACGCCGGTCACTTGCCATCCGATAAGTTCACACTCCTTTTAAAATATCATCACACGTATGTACGTCCCAAAAAAACAACAAGGTCGTTGAGGCATTTCTGAAGGGATTTGAGACATACTTTCGGGTCAGCAGAAAGACAAAGAATAGCGATATCATCAGCAAACTCTATGATGATTCTTTCTGTTTGCAGAATCATATCTCAAGCATAGACAGGACGCAGTTCATCCTCTTCCCATAGAAGTTGATAATGTTCATTATTACGAAGGTTTTGTGATAGGTGTACCAATACTGTTAGCAGAACGCGTTCATTCTGTAGTAATAGATGAAGACTACAAGTACATTATTGGAGTAATAATATCAGAATATTTTTTTTCATTCATGGATTTAAGAGCAGATCTTAATCATCGCTTTGTAAGAGTGAAAGTGCTTATAGAAGAAAACTATGCCAATGATACTGTGCCAATATTTGAGAATGATTCTCTCAATAAATTTTTTCGCCGACGTGCGGACCCAAAGCACATTCGTGCTGCCCATATACGAATTGGTGCTGCTTATATACGCCATTAAAATGAGAAACTTTGAATATAATCATTAAGTCCTTAAAAAGAAGACTTCAATTGTAAATAATTATTTAATAATAAAGGCAAGAATCCTGATACAAACTATTTGACCACATGTATTGAAAGTGAGAACATTATTTTATCCACAACCCTCTCATAAAGTTACTTAACTAATATAAAATGAACTTTAGTAAACTGCAGTGATTTAGGTAGAGAAGATTTATTACAAATATTATTAATCTTTTGTTGGAAAATAAGTTGTTGAAAAGGTTTACAAAGGAAGTCTAGTTTCTGGCAATTAACTCGGATTCTAGACATACTAGTAGTTGTCAAGCGAAATTATGCCATTACATTAGTCATAACTGATGGGATATTTTTTAAGATGTTTTCAGTAGTTTCCAATAGGCCTTCCAACTTGAGAGAAAAATATTTACCTGTTAGACTTTTAAAACCCTGAATTAGGTTTAGGTCTATGTCATCTTTAGACATGTTGAATAGGTCAACTTTTTTTGCAATCAGATTCGTTGAAGTATGATTGAAGTATGATTTGTTGAGTTTGTAAAAGTTGAAACTTTCAAACCTAAACAAATGTTTAATTTATTAATTACCTTAAGTTGTTATTCTTTATGAATAAAAAATTAATTTGTTCATATGGTCATAATATAATAAAAACAAAGGATTCTGATGTTATCGAATCATTATGTATTTTGTCTAAAAAATTGTCTTCTAACGTTTCGACCTTATTGCAGATCTTATTCAGGGTTTCAATATCACCTAAATCTAAATTTTAAATTACTATAAAATTGTTTAATAGATTTAATACTTTCACAACGATTCATTATGATAAAAAAGATATTTCGGGATTCAATCGTCTACAAAACTACGAATTTTGAAGAAGTTTCGTGAACACTGCAGTCCACTTCTTCAGGGCTGACCTGAAACGGAGGTATCAGGTTATGTTGTTCTTATGTATACTCTTGACGATGCCTGTGATTGGCCAGAGCGCCCCACCATGGAGACATGACGCACGTGATTAGCCAATCAAGTCTCACTTAAAAAATCCGGGAGAACAGAAAGCCAAATTGGATTGGTATTATAACCCTTCTCCCTATTGATGATATAAGGGTGCTTTAAGATTTCGATAGCTTCTCTATGTTTTCTTGAAAAATATTGTGTGTTTTTGCGATGACTGTTGTTATATCAAATAATATGTTATGTCCTGTTTCGAAATGATGTTCAGCTAGTGCTGATAGCGTAAAGTATTTTAGTCTGACTTCACTCTCATGTTCCTTTATACGTTGGCTCACCGCTGTCCCGGCTTCTCCTATATAGACTTTGCCACAAGAACTAGGGATTTAATATACAACTGGATCACTGTAAGGTGCCTTTTTGTCTTTAGAATTGTTCAGAATATGTCCTATTTTTGCAGGTGGTTTAAATATCTTTCGGATGTTGTGTTTCTTGAGAATTCTTCCCATATGTTCTGTGACACCTTGGATGTAGGGAAAGGTGGTGGTCGTTTTTCTCTCTTTCTTTATTAGGTTGTTTCGAATTGCTTTATTGGGTGTATCTTCTTATTGCTTCATCAATTTGTTTGATTATGTAATCGATCTGTATTAGGATTTGTTTAACGTTTTGTAATTCCTTTTTTAAATTATCTTTATCTGTTATGGAAACAGCTCTCTATACAAGTGAGTTCATGACGGATTGTTTTTGAGATGGGTGATGGTGAGAGGAGGCATGTAGGTATCTGATTGTATAAGTGGGTTTTCTGTAAACTTCATGTCCTAATGTACTATCTGATTTTTTTAAAACTAGTACGTCCGAGAAAAGCAATTTTCCGTTTAGTTCAATTTCCATGGTGAATTGGATATTAGGATGTATTTGATTAATGCAATCGAAAAACTTATTTAGTTCATTTAATCCATGTTGCCAGATAACAAAGGTATCGTCCACGTGACGGAACCAAAATTCCGGTTTAAGCTTGGATTGATTGAAGATTTTGGTTTTTAGATTTTCCATAAAGATGTTGGCTATTACAGGTGAGATTGGCGATCCCATTAGTGCTCCTGAGGTTTGTTAATAGAATTGGTTGTTAAAAGAGAAGTAAGTATTATTAAGACAGTGCTCTATCAAAGGTATAATCTCGGAGGGGAAGTTTGCAAAAGATTTAACAATATCAATTGTATTAGAGATTGGTACTTGCGTAAAGAGAGATGTTACTTCGAAACTCACTATGATGTCGTGGGCTTGGATGCGAATCTGATTTATCTTTTCGATAAAGTCAAAAGAGTTTTGGACGTGGGTAACAGAGTTTCCTGTGAAAGGATTCAGTTTAATGACGAGGAAACGTGCTAGCTTGTAAATAGGAGAGTTTATTGCGCAGACGATCGACATGAGTGAAATTTTGTTTTTGTTGATTTTTTGGAGTCCGTAAAGTCTTGGAGAGGTTGGATTAGTAGGTATTAATTTAGATATTGTTTCTCTGTCAAGTTTAGTATTTTTTAAAAGGGTTTTTGTTTCACTGACTATTGTTTTTGTGGGGTCCTTTTTAAATGTTTTGTATGTATCGTCAGTTAGAAGGTCCATGATTTTTTTATTATAGTATTCTGTTTTTTTATAAATTTTTTAATAAACAATTTGACAAAAATAATTTATCTGCTAACTATAGTGTATGTGGTTTTGGGCGGATGTTCGACTACACAGTATGTTATAGATAAAGCCAGTTTTTAATAAGGGAAACGTAAGGCTGATATTAAACTGGCATCACAAACGAAAAACCGCCAAATTTAAATTTTGATGATTCTCAATTTAAATTTCTAAATTTATATTTATTTAAATTTAAAGAGACTATTCTTTATAAAAGCTTTGGTGAATTTTATTAATATTTAACATATTTGTTTTCAAATTAATAGAAATTTCAATGTTTTTATTAATAAAAATGGACTCGTATAAATGAACATAAAAGAGATTGTGAACTTGGACATCAAAATTCAAATTTATCACAACATGCAAGGAAATAAAATCTTCATTTTGATTTTGAAATTAATAGTATTAAAATTTTAGCTAAAGAAATTAATACACATAAAAAAAGATTTATTGAATCCACTTTTATTAATTAATACATCAAAATTTGTATTAACTTAAAAACAGAAATTTTAAATACTAATAAAATTTACCAAAGCATTTTGTAAAGAATGTCGAACGTCCGCCCAGAACAAACACCCTGCCAGTTTTTGAAAATGTGGTTTCTACAAATGTTGAGACCTCAGTACGATTTCTAAAGTTTTAATTTGTTTTTAATAACAATTTTAAATGCCTTAATGTTAATACAAAGATTTGTTGCGCAACACTTTGTTTAAAAAAAGCAAACCTAAATGTTTCACTCCGGAATTGGAAAAATTGACGAAATCGGATTTTGAAATGTCTTATGGGTACAATTTGTCACTACAGGTAATAAATAAATTATTATTGATATATCGTTTTTTTAAAAATGTACAAAAAACCAATTTTATAGTAATTTTAAAATTTTGTCTGAAGAAGACCTGCAATAAGTTCGAAACATTACAAGACAATTTTTTTGCTAAAATACATAATTATTCGTTAAAATCAGAATCCCTTGTTTTTATTATATTATGGTTGTATGACCAAATTAATTTTTTATTCATGAAGAATAACCAAGTTATTTAAAGAACGGTCGAAAGAAAAATTTTAGAGTAAAGGAATACTCCAATTACACTGAACATACATATATTAATTACCTAACAACAAAATAGGTGAATTCCTAGCATTAGAACGTATCTAAATTTCTAGTATTTAAAATTGCAATTAAATTGTTTTTAATTTAATAATATGTAAACAATTTTATTAAACTTATTTCTAATTTATGTTTCTTTTTATTGCTTAAAAAACGAAGGTTCTTTCTTTTAAATATCTTAAGATTTAAAAAAATATTCATATTATTATTCATTCGTGAGGATTAGAGTTCAAAAGCGAACTAGGATTCACTACCCGACCCTATGAGTCTTGAAGACTAGTTTTAAAATCCATTTCGCCCAGTTTTTTTTTGAAGGAGTACAAAAAATTTAAAAAATTTAAATGATTTACAGAGATTGATAGCACACGAATTTCCTTAAGGGA
Source organism: Druon quercuslanigerum (assembly GCA_010014905.2). NCBI lineage: Eukaryota > Metazoa > Arthropoda > Insecta > Hymenoptera > Cynipidae > Druon > Druon quercuslanigerum. The sequence goes on from JAAAKG020215857.1 coordinate 8,568, forward strand.
TTTAATTTCGGAATAGGAATTCACGAAATTCCCAGAAGTGAATTACAGGAAATCCGCGCAAATACTGCAAATCCAGTAAATTCCGTGATTTTATTAAATTCTCTAAATATCGTAAATTCCGTGTTTAAAGCCTATTCTGTAAATCTTCTAAATTCAAGTATTTCTGTGAAATCCCAAAATTCAGTTAATTCCCTGATTGAAGTGAATTCTTTGAGTTATAAAAAATTCCTTGAATTCTATTAATTGTACGAATACCATAAATTAAGGGGATACTTTTGGTAGAAGAATTATATCTTTTCGTAGGAATTCCATCATTTTTTGGTTCTTATTACATTTATTAATTTTAAGAGTCTATTCTTATATTTTTGTTTAAAAATCCAACTATTTTGTTGCAAATTGAAATATTTTTGATAAATTCAACCATTTTATTAAGGAATTCATCTTCTTGGGTAGAAAGACTGGTTTGTTGGTAATTTATTTTTGACTGGAGGACTATCAGCATTAGAATTAAAATTACAAATTTTTTCTGAAAGCTTCCCCTTCATCTCTTAAGAATGAATTTGTTTGAATGAAAGTTCAACTATTTAATTAAAAATGATTTTCTTGTTGAAAATTCCTCTATTTTGTTGAAAATGAATATATTCCGACGTGATGTCTTATGCGTATAGTATTTGCATTGTTTTTGTAAAAAAGAATTTATTTCCCTATTATTACCCTATGTTATGAAACATTGCCCTATTTCCCTTGTTTGTTTTGCATTTTAGATTGCGAAGTCTGAAATCACTTTTCTCCTAATTCACATAATAATTTTTACATTAGAGTTCTAAAACTAATTAGTATTTATTAATTCTTGATCTAAACGCCTAGCATTCTACAGAAAAAAGTACAATTTTAGACAAAAAAAAGAAAGAAATACCCTGGAATTTTTTTGGTAAGTTTAAATGCTTTATTTGATTCATAAAACCTTTTAAACTTAAAATTCAGATTAGTAATTTTGTTATATTTTTTTAAATGGAAATCTATTCATAGTCATGATTGAAATTTATTACAGATTAGGTTCATAAGGAAATAGGAACAAAACTGTCAAATTGTTAAAGCATACTGAAGTTACCACTTCATTAATTATTTGAAATTTTAATGTCAGATTTGAAATCAGAAAAATGGTAAGGCAGCTGGTGTAAAAAGTTTTAACGCTAAACGCTCAAATACTTTGGCGAGTAAATACTTCACAGTTTATGCGAATTAATTAATTTATGTATTGAGATGAGACAAGTTGCCGATAACTAAAAATAAGCTACTATTGTACCAAGAAAGAAAATGAAGACAGATTCAATTGCAATAATTAGAAAAGTATCAGCTTGTTAAGGACCGTAAGTAAAATATATTCCAAAATAATTCAGAAAGATCACAAAAAAAAGGTTGGGAGTAAGCAAAAAAGTTTTCTGTTCATTCTTTGACCTAGAAATAGCATTTGACAAGGGGGGTAATAGTAAACTTTGGTATGTCCTAAAAGAGTTCCAGGAGTTTTCTAGTGCCTTCCGCTGTATCCTCTTTCTGAGGGCGATCGTTCCTGATGATTTGCCAGATTGCTGTCTTCAGTAAGGAGTTGAAACCCTCCAATCGCTGAAGGACTACAGACGGCTCCGCCAGGTTACCTAAGAATCATGCCGTAGCTCTAATCATCTGTTAGAGCAACTTAACCCTATCTACCTCGAGATCTGCACCTCACCAAGGCCTTCTCTTTGTATTGTGTATTATATTTTATTGTGTGTTGTATTGTGGAACAAAGCTTTAGTCACTGAGTTGCATGTACCAAATACGAAGACCACTCTACTACAGAATGAGGTTTCGTATTTGAGCCAATAATCTGAGGACACTCTTTGTAACGCCCTCTAGGTGGTCTCTCTAAAGAGCTCAAACTGCTCCATAGTCTCCGTAGCCGCCATACTATCCGTGGTTGTTACCAGCATTATATTTGCGGATTTTTCAGCTTCCGCATTTGCTCCACTATCCTGCTGCGTTTGTCTTTTCAGCTCATTTTCAGGTAAACGTTAATGCCACCACCTCAGCTTGACTTGCCAGAAGGACCGATTAAACGGAAAGAGTTATGTTACACCAATTAGGAACCAAACCCTCTCCCACCTTACTTTCTTTCTCTTCCTTTTGATTTTCGTTTTGTTTTTGTGTGTTTCATTTTAGTTCCAACAGTAGGAGACATAAAACTTCCTTCCCTGCAGAGCCCTTCAATCAGGGGTAAGAACAAGTACTCGGGGAGGTCGTCCGATGTACCCGATAGGCTTTCAGAAAATCTTTATACAACTAGGTGCCAAAGTCGTTTGAGAACGAGCAGTTACATCTATGCCTTTGGGAAGGTCTCAGTTTTCCCCTAGATGCATAAAATAGGGGGAAACCAGGGATATTCTGGACCTTATTTTGATAAAACCAGCATACGCGAAAATAGACACATGGATTTTATGTTCTTAAGTGTAGTGACAATCAGAGACTTGTCTCGTCCAGGCAACTTGTTTTTTGTGAGCCTGTTTCACCAGAAAATTTCTAGGCTTTTCCCAACTTTTATCGCTAGAGAATTTCTGTATGCAAATTAAGTCTCTGCAAGTCGCTACACATAAGAATATCACAACCGCAAATTTATTCTACCGTGTACTGTTATTATCAAAATAATGCCCAGAATTGTTTCCACAATGTTCTGCGTGTAGGGGAAACAGAGAATTGTGAGAGAAATTCTAAAGCCAGATTTGGATTCAGAGGTTCAAAATCCATAAGGATAGCCTAGTAACTTATCTTACGCAGACAACTTCCTTTGTGGTACTGTGTTATTATTGTAATTATATTATTGAGCTCAGTGACAAATGGTTAATTATTTAAATAAAATACGTTATTTCTGGCTGATATATTGTATTAACTAGCAGGATTTAATAAAATAAGTTTACTTGGCAAATAAAAAAGTTGAAAATAAACAAAATTTTACAAATGAAAATAAATTTATAGCCAAAACAACATTTCTAAGGACTGCATCAAGAAATATGTGAATGTGACAAGAGATTTGTGACAGTTTTTTCTAGTCGAGATTCAGAAGTGAGCCAATAAGTTCCTTCAAATCAACGGCAGGTAATCATTTAGAACAAATCCCAATTTGCTGAAAAATGATTTTCCTGAAAACCTATCAGAATAATGATGGAAAATTATTATTTAATTGAAAACTTGTATGTTTTTACCATTTGATACCATAAATCAACTAGATTATTATCGACAGTTGATGCTTTATTGTCAAATTTCATATAGATACCATTTGATACGACAGATCCAATGGTTTTTTTTATTAGATATCTAGTAATTCACGTTGAAAATGATTCTTAGTACAATTAAACTTTCTGCTAAAATGAGATTGTCTGTAATTATCTACTGATCATGATTTAGGCTACCGGCACTGATTATGCGCACGCTATGTAAGCGATAAGTATTCTTGCAGCATTAAAATTCTTAATAATAATAATAATTTTTCAGAGTAGCCTCTAAAGAAACAAGTTTTTTTTGTTATTTTCAGGTTGCTACCAATTTTGCTAATTCAAAGCGATAAAAAAGTACTGCCTTCATACCTGTAAAAATATTCAATATAAATATGAACTACCCAACTACAACATGCAAGCATTTAAAGAATTAAAACTTGTATAACTTTGAAGTATTTAAAATAATAATTTAAGTAATTTCTTATTCATCACTTAATTAAACAATTTTATTATAAAATAGATATTTCATGTTTCAATCTTGTACAAAACTACGAATTTTCACGACATTTCGTGAAAATTGCAGTTCACTTCTTCAGGGCTGACCTAAAACTAAGGTATCAAGTTACGATGCCTGTGATTATCCAGAGCGCCCCACCATGGAGACAGGACATAACCTTTTATTTGATATAACAACCGTCGTCGCAAAAACAAACATAGCCTGATACCTCAGTTTCAGGTCAGCCCTGAAGAAGTGGACTGCAATGTTCACGAAACGTTGGCAAAATTCATAGTTTTGTACACTATTCAAATCCGAAATATCTCTTTTATCATAATGAATCATCGTGAAAGCATCAAATCCACTAATTTTATTATACATAACTCTAAATTAAGGTTTCTTTTTACGTTTGATACTGAATAATAATTTTAAATCTGACTTTTTATGTTAAAAGCTTGAATTTATTACCTGAAAGTTGATCCACATATTTTTTTTTACAAATCGAGTTTATAGCAGGTTCCACTTATAATTATACGAATTTTAGAATATATCGTATTTATTACATCTATTTGCATACTCGAGATGCTTTGAGACACCTTATTATAATTTTTATAAATTATAGTATCAGAGTGATTATGACGCCTGATGTCAAACTTTGTTTAAAAAATTCAATTTCTATTGCGTGTGAACGTTTTTGAAAAAAAAACTTAAGATCTTTCCTCAAAATATCTTTGAATTGAAAAAATATTTACTTTATTATTTATTCCTAAAAATTTAAGTTCAGAAGCAGACTGGAATTTACCAATCTATCTGACAAAAGTGTTGCAGACCAGCCTTAAAAGGCGCCATACTTTTTTTTTGAAAATAGTTTTTAGGATTTAAAGAATGTTAAAGATTTCAGAGATTAAATGGATATCGATAGATTTTAAGGGATTTAAAGTAGTGCAAAATATTTTATTACCTTTTAGGGCAGTATGAATGACGAGAGTAGAAGTTCGTGATGGACAGGTAAATTTGTCCATGAAACCCGAAAGGTCTACTGTACAGATCTAGTAGTAGACGGACTGTTACATGGTCGACAGTCGGTATGCCTACAACTGTTGAACCCTGACCCTGTTCCTGTACAACTCATTAAAGAGCCCAATAAAACAATCCTGCGTCTTATAGTGTGCTTTACCGTTGCTATCCTAGAGTTTGCAGATGAAGAATCATTTGTAAGACACAATGTGCCAAAATTTAGTGTCAAGAAAAACCTTCTTTGGTTAGTTGGCAGCTTGAAGACCAGGATACTGCCTCTGTTCCTCAAAGAGGATATGAGCTGGCTTCAGTTGCAGGCTCTTGCGCATTTTGATGGAGTTCAGTGTGCCGGGATGATGAGCATACAACGCAGAGTCCGGGCTACTATCAACAAGGACCCAATAAAGATAACAGACCCTCCATAGAAGTTTCAACCTTAAGGCAAGATTAGTAAATCAAGAACAGTGGATAACATCCTCCTCCCAAATAACAAGAGTTCAATATCATGTAAGAACCTGGGTGAAGTAATTGACTATCTTAAACAAGATTCAAAATTACTGGGAAGCACCTAGAGGCAAGGAAATAAGCAGATATTATTCGAGCATCTGCTTAACTCGCAGATCAAGTCAACTGGACATGATGAGGCTCCGTCAAGAAAAAGACTGAGTTCGATGATTACCTGAGATAAATAATCTATCCATAGCAGCCTCCGGCGGAACACTTCTCTTTAAGAAGGCTAACAACTGGTTTATCGCCGATTATGGATGGAGTGCACTGCTCCTGGTACAATCTCCTCGAGGCTCTGCACCTTACCTTGCTGGAGCCTTTCAAATCCTTTTGGTAGACCCATATCACTTGTCATCTTTTATGACAATAAGTCTAGAGTAAACCAAAAAGAAAAAGGCAGATGCTGGTAGTTCTAATGATTACTGTCCAATCTGCCTGTCTAACATCTATAAGGGTCTCACGGCTAATATTTATAACTTTGTTTATAAATATTGTAAGCAGAACAACGTTATCTCCGAAGAACAAAAAAGTTACTCTCAACGTTTACGTAGCTGCAGAGCACAAGTCGTAATTGACACTGTGGTTGTCTTGCGTGCGAAAGAGCCGCAGTCTCAACTCACTCACCTTGTCTACATGGACGAAAGATTTATGCAAGCTCACAGTCAAAACTGAGGAGCCTACTGAAATTCTCACTGCAATTCTTCTACCAAACCAGGATGTCTTTGGGCTTAGAGAAATTTGGAAAGCTGAATTTCTCCCATCGAGAGATAACTAATACACTGATGCTGCACTACCGCACTCTGATTAAGATGATGACTGATGAAGAATCCTAGTGGTTGCTTGGACTATAGCAGGCGAGAATTTTGCTACATTTTTCATATAAAAAGATTCTTGAAACTGGTTTTTCGGGTCGCTATAGTCTGATTCTGACGTTCAACATCGGTGCGAAGTTTTTTAAGGCGGCAGAAGCTTTTTCCGGGTTCTGCCATTGGTGGCTGCACCATGCTTGCATTGCAAGAATACAGTCTCAAACATAATGATGTGTCTGTGATCATTCACCAATGAATTGTCCTAAACACTGACTTACTGGAGAAATTTGAGACTAACGACAAATACAGTTTAGTTAAAGTACCGGAGAATCAACACCATCCTCTTTATTGGGAAAAGACAATTCTGACTCATCAATTAGTCAAACATAATCAGCCAGCTATGCTTGGAAGAGTACGAAGCCTTCTTTTAATAAAAACTGTTAAATTTTTTAAATATAATTCTAAAATTACTTATTCTTTTATTGCTCACCAACTTTTTCTCGATTTAAATTGTACAAATAAGGTCGGTTATGAAAAGGACTTATATTGACAGCAGTGTTCGACAAACAGATTAATCAAACGCTTACTCATGAAGTACACACAATTTTGAATTACTTATGAGATAAAGACCATTTTAACATTTACTGAAACATTTTTCAGACTATTACTTAGCTGTGCTCTTACATAAATACTTTATAACTTGGTTTCCTCTACTTTTTAAAAACCCGAGGTCTATAATGGATCTCATGTGTCTCGCAATAGTGATTTGCAGCAATCCTGCTGGTAAATATAATACATATAATTTTAGAAGTCTAATTAATTAAGCTGCATTAATTTTCGATGCAAAATCGTTTGAAATTAAAATAACTATTTTTTCCTGATGCACAGTACTCTCTTTATATACGAATTTGTGAAATTCTACTAATTACTAGTTTTATTATACTAATTCGATTATTGGCTAACGAATATTTTTTTGATAAAAATAAGGTATTAAACGCTAATACAATAATTCGAAGAAGGAAAAATAGGATAAGTTGCAAATAAAACCAATTTAATATAAAAACTCGATTGTAGAAAATTTGCGAATTTATTTGAACAACAAGGCTTCGTTATATTAACGATCATAAAGTACACTTCAAAGTTATTTCTTTAGCATGAAAAGATAAGAATTATTCCTACACATGGAGAGAAATTTATAGCTCTAACAATCTTAAAATGCGCTACAACAAAATATTTGTCCACTTTTTATAATTTTTTTATTTGAGACTTGGAAGTAAGCCAACGACATTCAAATAAACTGTATGTGTTCAATCATTTATCAAAAATGTCAATTTATTGAAAAATAATTTTTTAGAAAAACTATTACTTTATTACCTGGAAACTAGTATTTTATTAATAACTTTTATATTGTTACAATTTGATACAAAAGATCAGGAAGATGATTTTTAGAAAAATTAAAATTTCTGTCTATTGAAAACCTGCCAAAAATCTATTTTCTCTTTTCTTCTTTGATTGGTAGGAATGTCCGCTATTGCTTCGGGATCGTACTTAAATTATGTAACAGCTAAATTGGGGGGAGGGGGTCGAGACATTTTGTTAGGATTTGTTAAGGAAGGGTGTAGGGGGTCCTTTACTCGTGTACGTAATTTTTGCAAATTGGCAAAGACTTTCCCCTGAATATTATCTTTTTAGTTATATATTTTATTTCTGGTTTGAAAATTTAACAATTTTTCTAAAGACATTTTTAGTTACAAATACCACTGATTTGTTAAAAATTCATCTCTTTGATTAAAATTTTAACTTTTTATTAGAACTTTAACCTTATGTTTCAAATCCACGTTTTGTTGCTGATCAGTCAACTCAAAAAATTCAACTGTTTGGTATAAAAAAATTAAAATTTTTAATAGAAAATTAACTTATATTTCACAATTCTTTTTTTTATTTATGGCAATTAACTGAAATTTTCTTTGGATGAAAATTTAACTATTTTTGAAGGTTTTATTTCCAAAAATTTCTCTTTTTGATTTTAAAATTCACCTGCATTAGCAAAAATTACATCTTTTTTGAATAAAAAATGAAGCTGCTAGGTTGAAAATTCTGCAATTTCATTGAAAAATTACATTAAAGAAAATTTAGTTTTTATTTAAATTTAATATTTTCGGGTTAAAAGAGAACTAAAATCCTTTACGGATGAAAATGCAACTATTCTTACAATCTTTTTTTTTCTTTTTAATTAAAAATTAATTTGTTTAAAGAGAAATTTCATCTTCCATGGGTAAAGATGCAACTATTTGATTAACAATTCTACTTTAAAAAGAAGAATTGTCCTTTTTTATTAAAAATTCTTCTGTTTTAGTACACTTTTTATCTTCCATGGATTAAAATTCAACCATTTGTAGAAGAATTCAACTAATTTTTTACAAGTCGTCCTTTTTCGTAAAAAATTGTTTTTTTTATTACAAATTTAATTTGTTAGGTAGAAAATAATTTGTGGTTTAAAAATTTATATTTGTATAGTAAAAACCGAATTAAAATTCTTTTTCTTTATTGAAAGATTTGACTGAATCAGTTGGTTCAGAAATTATTTTTTTTTTGAAGATTTATATTTTTAGTTAAAAATTCATCTCTGCCATTGAAATTTTAACTGTTTAGTAAAAAAGCCTATTTGTAAGATTGATCTTTTTGAGTTGAAGATTTTCCTTTTTTAGTAAATAAATAATGTTCTGGGTCCTAAATTTAGTTTTAGTTAGGTAAAAAGGCATTAGTTTCGTTGAAAATTTCTTATTTTTTGAAAATTCGTCTTTTTCGTTTTAAACCTCTTTTTGTAAAATAAATTTCATCTTTTTGATTAAAATATAAACCACGCGGCATGTTTCTGGGAATTCATATATTTAGTTTAAAAATTTAAATATTTTTTGAAAAAACACCTTTTATATTACAAAAGAGTTATTTTGTTTGCAATAAATTAATAAGTTTGAAAGTTTGAAAATTGTAGTAGAAATAACTATTTTATTCCGTTTATGAAAGATTCTATCCGAAAAGTATTACCCGATTAAAAGAAAAGTATTTGAATGTTAATAATCAGTAGTTCGTGCGTATCCACAGCAATTTTTTTTTAGTTTTTATGGGGGTCTTTCTAGTAAATATCTCGAAAAAAACGCTGTCTTTAAGAATTTTTAATTTGATTATTGATAAAGATATTGATGCAGGATATTTTAGGCTTACTCAATGTACTCTTGAAATAGATTCACAAAAAGTTTAGTTAATTTAATACAGGTTTCATATTTAAAAACGTCAGCCGAACGGAACGCATGAAAAATAGGCTTGTTAAAAAAAAAAATTTTGAAAGTGGGTCATCTGAAATAGAAAAATCAAAAAGTTTTAGTTTGTGTATGACAATAACTATGACCCTATAAATTATTTTAACATACGTGCAAACGTAACAAAATAGTGGTCAAAGAACAAAACAAAAAAAACAAGCGTTGATTTTTCCTCCGTTTTTGGTAAAAAAAATATAGTGAAGATCAAAATTTTATAATAAATTTTATAGGGGACATAGCCGCTGCTGTGCTCAATTTTAAAAGTTTTGACCTTTCGGTATCAAATGGCTTTGTTTTGCGAGTTTTTCAAGAAGTTAATAGTTTTTGAGGCATTGCGTTTGACTGATGTTTTTATGCATAGAAAGTGTACACTATAAATTAAATTTTTTTTAAATATATTTTAACAGCGGATTTAGAAAGGTTTACAAATTCTACATTAATACCTTTCTCAATAATCTTATAAGAAATTCACAAAGATAGGGTTTTTTCGGGGATAGTTGCCAAAATAACCCCTTAAGATGTTTTGATTAAAAATAGATAGCGCTACTTCAATTGTGAATTTTCATTGGCAGTAATTTTTTCATGTATTTTTCTACTGAACTATAAAAATAAATCCGTATGGCCTATGCATGAGCATTGGTGGACCTTGACTACTACAAAAGGTTTAAGAACTCAAGGTCGAAATATTTCTACTGTTTTCAATTTCCTCAGCAATAAAGTATTTAAGCCACATTTCTGGACCAATGTAAACAAAAGTAAAATTATTAATAAGAAATTAAATTCTTGTTGATCATGCACCAACTCTATTAACTTCCTGCTTATATCTTCATTTTTTAGAATCCTTAAAGAGGTATAAAGAGAACGCAGTTCATCCTGATCCAGTTGAACTTAATAATGTTAATTATTTTGAAGCTTATACGATAGGTGCACCAATGCCGTTAACAGCACGCTTTCATGATGTAGCAATAGATAAGGATCAAAAGCACATCGTTGGAGTAATTATAGGAAATATTTTGTTTCCATTCATGGGTCCTAAAGCGGATCCTGATAATTGTTATGGAAGAGTTAAAGTAATTATAAACGGCAACCATGCCAATGAGACTGTGCCAATATGTGAAAATGATCCTCTGAATAGAATGTTCCGCCAATACTTCGAGCCAGCACGGGTTCGTGCTGCCAATATTCGCGTTCGTCGTGTCCGTATACGTTATCCAAACGAGGGGTTTTAATTGCTGTATCAATCCTAAAGGAGAACAGATAAATTGTAAATGATTCTTTATTAATAAAGGCAACAATTTCGTTCTTTACTTTTCACGACAATTTTAAGAAGTGAGAACATTTTTCTATTGATAACCTTCTGATTAAATAAAATGAGATTGTATGTATTTATCGGTTAATAATCATTTGGGCTGCCAGAAAAATTATGCGCACGCTATGCAGGCTGTATGTTTCTTTTAGGCCGTTACATTCTTAATATTGACACTTCAGGGAAACCTCTAAAAGCAACATTAAGTTTTTTGTTATTTCAAGGTTACTAGAAATTTTCTCAATTTACAACCATTAAGAAAATACAGCGTACACACTGAAAAAAATATTCAGTTAAAATATTGAATGCCTGAATACATAATGGAAGCATTTAAAGAATTATAATTCGTCTATATGTAAAGCATTAGCAATTACAATAAAATGATTTTAAATTCATCAATTTAGAAAATAATTTTATCATAATTGTTTTTAAATAAGAATTCTTTTTTTTGGTTTGAACTTGAATAATAATTTTAATCCTGGCTTTTTATATTTAAAGCTTCTCTTTTTATGTAAGTGTTGATTAAAATATTTTTTCTTTTAAATTAAATTCATAAGGCGCTCCATTTCTAAATAGACCAAGTCCAGAGTATATAATAAGCATTACAAATATTTTTATGATTCTAATTCTTATTATGAGACATCCTCCCCAAACTAAGGATAAGCCAAAATTTAGCATTATCCCCCCGATATTTTATTTTTTCACTGTTTCTTTTTCCTAACCAGTGTCCTTTATTTGCACTGTTTTATATATCCAACATTATTGTCTGTACGATCTCGATTCCCAGAGAGGCGCAAATCAAAACTTTGTGACCCCCCTCGCTGAAATTCGATTTTTTAAATTTGTCTTTTTGGGAAGTTTTGTACATTCTTTATAATATTGGTGTATCCAAAAATTTTGTGTCTAACATACATGAATTTTTCACAAAAAACAGACGATGCATGTTTTAGCTGATAATGGTCAGAAGTTTCAGGTCAGACTTTCAGAAAAGTAAAAAATATGCTTACAGCCTATTTGTTAAACATATTTGTGATATATATTAGTTGAGCGTGTAACTAAGGATGTTTAATTGGCGTTCGAAATTTCAGAGCTTGACAATGAATTTATGATCAGTTCCTCCTCTATTCGATGCCTGCCAAGTTTATTGAAAACCAATATTTAGCATCCTCGATTAATAACGCCTCTAAGTTTTCTACAAAATCACAAGTGTGTGATTATTTTTGTTTACTCGAGAAAAAGCGCAAAACTGATTTCTTTATCATTTTTAGTGATCAATAGTCCACAAAAATGTCGAATCCTGAAAATGTTGAGAAAAATTTTGAGAATTCAAATCGCAAAAGACAATCGTCGAATATAGATCCAGTTAGCAAGGTTGAGGAAGCACCAAACATTCGAAGTATTTTTCTTTGTGAAAAAAGAAATGTATTTTCTTAAATCATAAAATCTTATTCTTATATTTATCTAAAATCGTAAAATCTTAAAATTAAAACTTAAATTTTTAATTTTAAATCGCTATACGATAATATAAATAACTCAAAAATAAATAATTCAATATCTGGATATAGCAATAAATCAGTTCATCAAGAAAAATCACTGCGCCATATGGTTAAACAAAAAAAGAAGAATTAAAAATCTTTGGACGACATTTTTAAATTTTTGTACGTCGTTTATCGGAAAGTTTAGGTGATGTGTTAATATATAATATACGTTGTAAACAATAAAAGTTATTATTCAAAGAATTCCTTTCCAAAAAATGCATTTTAGGTTAAAGAAAATGACGTAAAATGATCACTTTTAAGTTTTTATTTATGCAAAAATAAAATTATTTTATTCTGGAAGACTATTGAAAATTCCTTATAATCTTTTTAAAAATTATGAAACCTTATAGCTGCCATTATATCCTTCCACATATTTTCAAATTCTTCGAAACTGTATGAATAAAAAAAAATTCATATGTGATAATTATTAAAATCATTAAAAATTCCTTGAGTTTTTTTAAATCTCTATAAAATTTCTTGTGGACATTTAGAATATCCTACAACGAAGACTAAAATTTCTTCGAAACTCTAAAATTTCTTAAAAGACTAGTCAAAAAATTCCTTTTTAATATGCATTAAAACTATTTAAAAATATATAATAACAGTATATCTCAAAAGAAAAAATAATCTTTTTAAATCCGATTCTACCTTACGGAAATTGTTTTAAGTATACTCGTAATGTTATTATTCTTTTGAAATAAGTTTTTAAATATGCTGCTTGATGAATTATTAAACATTATTATAATGATTGTTATTTAAAAAGAGGTGTAAATAAGGCCCTTTTGGCTAGAGGGATCCAAAACCATAATATAATTTTATTTATGCATCAGATATGATACATAACCACAAAAACTATACAAAAAATAAACTAATGTGGTAGAAAACAAAGAAGATTATTTTCTTGAGAATTATTTTTTAGGAACACTAATTAATAATCGCATTTGTATTTGTATCATGCCGAAAGAAACATAAGCAGCTAGAATTGTCTCATTATTTAAGTGATTGTCTGATTCGTAATCTGTAAAAGAGTTAATTATGTGTATTCCTGAACGTTTGTTTGCTCTCTTGTTGTTTGTCGAGAGTCTACGACATCTGTTTTGGTTTAAGTTATTTATATCCTCTAATGTTTTGCTGTCATCTGAATATTGTAATCTCATGTCATTAATTTTTAGCATGCTAGGTTTTTCAATATTACTGCGTTGACGAGTTGACGAGATTCTTTTAACTTTTTTACATTCTCATCAGAGAAGGTATTAGATTTATGCAAAATTTGACCCCCCTGGTTTTTGTCAAATGTCCACG
>JAAAKG020215868.1:0-20997 GCA_010014905.2 Druon quercuslanigerum
CGAAACGCCCCACGTTTACAACAATCCGAGGTTTTTCGGTCCCGAATCTTATAACAATCCGGGGTCGGAGTGTATTTACAATCAGATAGATATTTAATAACAAATAAAACATGTGTAATACGTAATCAAGTTGATTGAAGGGATAAAAACCATAAAAATTCAACAAAATGAGTGACAAAAATCTTATATAGTTAATATACATTAATTTACTTCAAAGAAAAATTACCAATTAATAGACCAGTTAGTATTATTATTATAAAAATTCACAATATTGTCACAGGCTTAAGATGCCCAATAAAAATAAAAATAATAATTCTAATAAAAATAATACTAACCTTTACTTTTTCTTCCTCGGTGCGTAACCCTGTAACTCAATTGGTCATTTTTCTTGAACGTAAATTAATGTTTATTAACTATATAAGGTTTTTATCACTCATTTTGCTGAATTTTCACTGTTTTTATCCCTTCAGTCAACTTGACTATACATGTTTTATTTGTTATTAAACATCTAGCTGAATGTAAACAAAGAATTTTTAAATTTTCGGATATTTGAACCTTCGGTTAAATGATTTTCAGATAACTTTCCTATCGCTAAACCTATTGTTTAAGTCTTCTGAAATTTGAACTTTTAGTAAAATGGACTTTCCGAAAAATGAAACTTTCTCTAAAACTATTTTCGAATTATTCAACATTCGTTCAAATGGTTCTCGGTCAATTAGTTATTCGGTAAATTAGTTTCACTCAAAATAAATTTGGGTATCCTAATATTCACCATTTTAATTTTCAGTCACTTGAACCATCGGAAAAATTGCCCGGGTTATGAAACCCTCGAAAGTTGTGAAACGGTATTTCTAGGAAATCTAGCAACCATTCTTGTTGAAAATCTGATTTTGACTAAAGTACCAGAAGAGTAAAAAATATATCCTGTTTCACCAGGAATTTTTTTAGGAAAAAAGTATCAATCAAATTTCATGAGAAAATCCATTACAAACCGCGCATGGCTACACTTGAAATGGCAGAATCTCTAGGGGTGGAAAAATGTTGTTTTTTAGAGGAAATAAAGAGATACGAATTTTTTCGAAATGCAAACAAATCTAAAAAGTTATGCTTATTTAAGTGTTCTGCTTTTTTCATGTTTCAAAATTTGAGGGAAACAATAAAAAAGATTTTCTTGAAAACACCACCTTTTTTATTCTTCTAAATATTTTTTTAAAGTTTCTACTAATAGAAGAAAGCCATCTTATCGGCGTCATGCGCGGTATGCCATTTTTGTGGCCGGGATATTTTTTTTCCTTAAAGTACTAGCATTAAATTTACAAGATATCTTCATTATTAAAGTACAAGTTCAACCAATTTTAATTTTAATTAAATTTTTTAACCTTTTTTTGATTTTCCTTTACTATGAAAGGCTCATTTGATTTATTTTCCGTAAAATGTTTACACGAGCTGATGGGATTTCCGTTCCAGAAATTTACTGCTGAGATAGAACTTTAAAGTACGAAAAAATCAGAATATGCCTAATTTTACAAGGAGTTTTTTAGAATAAAAGTACGACATTTCTAAAAAAATAATATGGAACTTTTATAGTACTCATCACCGAATAATCATTAGGTATTTGTAAAATTTTTAAATAAAAAAATAATATAAAAATTCAAAGAACAAATTAGGTATGTTTTACTGTCTGGTACTTCAGGCACTTAAAAAAATTCTGAAGCGAATAAATTGGAACTATTTTAGTACATTTGATCTAAAAATTATTTTGGTTTTTCAGAAATTAAGAAAAAAATAAGTCAAAGTTTTCTGGTCCTAAGAACGGCCTGCTCAAAATAAGTAACAATATTTAGTCTAAATTTTTTTTAATATCTTCATTAGAACTGAAGCTAATATAGCTGTACATTTTTGTACTTTTAAGCAACAATTTTTATTATTTCTTAAATTTCTCAACTGCAATTTGTTCACAACAGTTTTTCTCATACTCATGAATTTTTTCAAATTTTTCTTATTGCCCCTTGTATAAGAAATATTGCTCCAAACTTGACTGTTCTTAAATGTACCCGAAAATCCTTACTTTTTAAAAAAAAATTTCAGTCTACAAAGTACAAAACATTTCCTATATAAACGTCCTTAACCTCATTTACGTACAACACTTTTAGCTTTCATAAAACTGTTTTTTTATTGCACTACGATTTTTTTTGGCTAGTAGTTGGATTTGAATTTTTTGTTTAAATGTGTTAGTCAATTATTGGTTTGCCTCATACGTAGTACATTAGCGGGACCTGATGGGATCTCATTGAACTTTTTTTACTCGAATTCTCATTACTTAAAGTTCTTTATACCTTAAATTTTAAAAATTATGTTATGTGGAATCCCTTCAAATAAACAAAAAACATAGAAAACTTCATACGAATTAAGAAACATTTATGATTTTTAAACTCTCGTGTGGTTGAAATAAAATGTTCAAATTAGGATTACAATTAGTATAAATAAAAAATATTTCTAATATAAAATCATACAGTTCCGAAAAATAATCATCAAGATTCACCATTTTTACCCACTTCACGTTATAAAAAGAGTTTTTTGACTAGTAATCGACATTTTTAAATCGAAGTCCTTAGATTTTAGATGTTCATAATTGTTTATCAATTTGATGTTATACTGGAGTTTTGTACAAAAAATTGGTATTTAAAAACAAAAATAATTATATGTAGTTCGAACAAAATTTGCAATTTTTGAACAGTTTCACGTTCTGTCATCGTTTTTGATTGTAAATAGTTATTGCAAACAAAAATCATTAAATTTGGAAGAATGTTTACAATTTTGAACGAATATCTATTATTTTAGTATTTTTTGTCGGGAATAAATTTATGGAAATTTAATCAAAGCAATTATATTTATTGTAAAAACGTACAGTTTTTCGACAAATTTAGGTTATGTTGGTGTGTTTTATTTGAAATTGGCATTTTAAACCAAAATTATTAGATTTACATGCCATGATTTTTGTTTTGATTGAGTAAAGTAATGTGTTAGATCCTGGTGCATTTCGTTGTGTCCAACGTTCAGGAAATAAGCCTCTCAGATGCTGGGCGTACCCCATGGCACAGTGAATGACGCGGACCTTTTTGCATAATCAAGTGAGCCTCATCGACTCTGCAATCCGGCAGTTTCTCTATCAATGCTTTTGGGGAACGATCCTTCTCAGGTCATCATTTAGATGTGACATTCATCGCCCTTACCTGGACCTGAACCAGGTGTGTAAAGCTCTATTCAGACTAGCGGTTCCCGGTCCCGATGACGGTCACGATTGCAACCGTCTACCAATCAGCGAGGATCGCGCTGCACGCTAATTGGTCGACGGTTCCAATCGTATCCGTAATCGGAACCGGGAACCGCTCGTCAGAATGCGCCTTTATGTAATTGTGTTTATGTGGTTACATGTGTGTGTGTGTGTGTGTTCATTACTCGAAATGAAACAACGACCAACGAGCGATAAACCCCTGGACATGGAGCCCCTTCGCAAGGCGATCGCTAACTCTTCTCCAAGTCATCTCAAAGTTGACTAGTCACCCCCAAGTAATTTTCCCCTCGACATTGAGCCTTTTCCTTGGGAACGCCAAGCCTCCTGCTCGGACGCCTGACACGCTTTCGCTTGAGCCACCAAGGCTACTTATTTTTTTTTTTAAATAATAAAATTTTCAAGCTCGAACAATTGAGACTCCGGATTCTACAAACACGCATAAAATTTGCCTAGCCACTTTAGGCCGCTCGAGTTGGCCCCTGATGACTTGAAAATCAGTTTTCGAAATTTTAACTTTTTAACACACCACTTTGTAAAAAATTTTATGGCGCACCTTTTTTCTCGCGACAAAAAAGTTTTATCTTTTACCGTTTCTATAAAAAATAAAAAAAACTTCATTTTGCAGACCAGCAAATTTACTAAATATTTTCACTTCAAATTGCGTAATATATTAAAAATATTAAGGATGTTTTCAGTATAATATCGACAAGCACATTACTCAATCTTTAACTTGATTTAAGAAATCAAAAAAAGTAGCCACATTGCTAAGTCTAACAAATTTTGGAAACGAAATATAAATTTACTCTAGAAAGAATAGTTTAAGACGTAATTATTTATTTGGAAATAGTTGATCTAAGTTTTCCGTTTTATTTTATCTTCAGAAATTAGCCGTGATGTTTGTTTAATCGCTATAATACTGTAGCGATTTATTATCTTCTTTATAAGATATTCTACGAACTCTATTCATGCTGTTTTTACAAAAAGTATTCAATATGTTCTAAACCATTTTTATTTCATTAGTAGTATAATTACTAACAAGTTTAGTTTAAGTAAAAACCAGTAAAATGAAGTTCTAAAAAATTGTCAAGAAAAAAATAAGTTATTGGTAGATAATTAAACTTTTTGGTTGAAAATAAACTTTTTTGTTGAAAATTCATAATTCCAGTTAGAAACTCACCTCTACTAGTAGAAAATTGATTTTTTTGTTTAAAAAATTATTATTTTGTTTAGAATTTGTGTTGTGAGATATGCTGT
Organism: Druon quercuslanigerum; assembly: GCA_010014905.2. Lineage (NCBI taxonomy): Eukaryota > Metazoa > Arthropoda > Insecta > Hymenoptera > Cynipidae > Druon > Druon quercuslanigerum. The sequence continues at coordinate 4,550 of JAAAKG020215868.1, forward strand.
TCTGAATGTTTGTAATCACCCTATAAATACGTATATATAATGTAAGATATAAATATTTAATGATTTAAAGACAGAAAAATAATTGCTTGTGGTTTGATGTTCAAATTTTAACTTAATAGTGTAAACAAATGAACAGACTAAAATAATTCCATTTTAGAGGCGAGGGCTGTGGTCGAGCAGGTCGAGACTCCGAAATTGTCACCTATCACTCACTCGATCAGTGCTCTTAGAATGCTCCTATTTTGTTAACAAATAATTCCATTGGGGTAAAACTTTTCAGAAAACTTAATTATATCCTACTAAGAATTTTTATTGCTGGAAGCTTGGGCTTAGTTAAAATTCCCTCGATAAACGAAGCGTTTGAAAATTGTCTAACGTTATGTTCTATGTTCTTGATTTTTTACAGAAACGGTAAAAGATACAACTTTTTTGTCGAAGAAAATAGATGCGTTATGAAATTTTCTACAAAGTAATGTTTTAAAAAGTTAAATTTTTGAAAACTGATTTTCAAGTGATCAGGGGCCAACTCGAGAGGCCTGAAGCGGCTAGGCAAATTTTATGCGTGGTTATAGAATCCGGAGTCTCAATTTCGGATTGTGTTAGTGTTTTTCTTTGGTATTCCCTACATCAGAAATTGGTATTTTCAAACAAAAATCATGAAACTGAAACTTTATACCGGAAATTAGTACTTCTATTAAAATCTCGTTGGATATAAAAAGGAATACAAATTTTCTGGGTAACTGAAGGTTAAGCTAGCGGCTTTCAATAAAAATATCGATATTTTCAAAGAAGGAAAACATTTTCTAAACAATTTAAGTGACTTTAATTTAATTTAGGTTAACCAGAATTTGGTTATTAAAAAAACATATATAGTAGATGATTTGCAATTTGGAATATTTTTTATTACTTTTACTTTAAAAAATCATAAGATTTTTCAAATTCTTATTCAGTTATTTTATTCACCATTTTTGCATGATGAAAGGTCTCAATTAAAGGTCTTTGGATTTCAAGAATAAAATTTCTTTAAAAAATGTAATGTTATATTCGTGTTTTCACTGGAGTTGGTATAGATTTCAATAGTAAATTTGTGCAGCAAGTGCGGAAAGTGGGCAGTTCCAAACGAGTGTGAAGTTTGCTGTACGAGCCAGAGGCGAATCGAAGGCGAGCTGGAAACGAGCCGGAAACGAGCCGCAGATAAGCCGATGGCAAGTATAGCAAATTTCACAAGAGTTATAACTGCCTTCTTTCGGAACCTGTTGCACAGGATATTTTTTGTAACAAATGCATGTAATCTTCGATTTGAGAGACCAGAAGAAATCTTTTGAATTAAGATTTTCTTAACCTTATTAAAAATAAAAAATTAATGTAAGGTTGAAAAATATATTATAGTAGGAATGCGAGTGATTAAGTTTTTGACACTTAAAGGCTGTAGTGAGCTTATGTTGCTGTACTGAATACCGGCTCTCCTGGAAAGCAATGTGAGATCGATGTGCGCCTGCGCAGAAGTTTAAAAAAGTAATTTTGCCTAAAGTACGCAAGCACAGCAGCAAGAAAAAGTAATCTTGCTCAAAGTGCGCAAGCGCAGCAGCTACAAAAAATCTTTTTGTAACTACTTTTTAACACGGTTTCCGAATTGGTCACTTTGCGCACGCTATACATGCCTTGAAAATCGAACATTCCGTGCATGCGTTACAAAAAAAGATTTACGATTTCGTAACGGTTTTGCAACATTTAAAGTTATTTGAACATTTTCACTGTAATTCGTTTATTTTTAACAAAAAACATTACGTTTAAAAGAGGATTTACAATTGTATATAATTTCCTGCTATGTCATGTTCATATTTTTCGTCTGAAAGTGTTTTGGTCAATACAAAAATCATTGCATTCCAAAGAATATTTACAATATTTTTAAAATAATAGGGATCTCAGCATTTTTCACAAGTTTTTTTTTATTAATAAAAAAAATTGTCACCAACAATTTAACCCATGATTTTGAACAACTTTAATTTATTTTAGAGATTTCGTCGCAAATTCGTATTTTTCCACAAAAATGCAACGGATTGATTGTCTATATGTTCTAAAAAAATATTATATGATAATTCTGAAAATAAGATTTAAATTATCATCAATGATCAAAAACATTGTCCTTGGTTTTCGTTTTCATTACTTCAGAGGATAGGAACTATGAAATACAAAACTTTTGTAATAATAAGAATAATTGTTTAATTTGATTGAAAAATTTTAGGCGAAAAAAAATCACGCGCGTGTTTATTTTGTGCTTATTTTCAAAAATTATTTTGCTGAGACAAAATTGTCGATAGGCTGATTTTTAAGACGTGAAACCACGTAACTCGGACTAATTTCTTCTCTTTGAAATGAAAAATTGTTTTTTTTGTCTCTATTACTATTTAGAATTATTAAGTGAGCTCTTGGAACGACAGCTGGTAATAAGTATTAGAAAATAAATAAAATAATAATAAAACACAAAGGTTATTTTCCAATCGTTAATTTGATTTACTTTATTGCTCTTTTATGTTTAAAATTAAGAAGATAAGCATCCAATCTTGGCAAAAATCTTCCAGTTCGTGAAAGAAGTTTATAAATTTGGTAGTGTACTACACATTTTAAAGGATTTCAGCATAACTCTTTATCACTGAAGATTATACCAAGAGCAGTTAAAAGTATCAACAGAATGCGAAGTAGAATGTTCTCTCGAGAGATAATGCATCCTGGGTAGATAAAATTCTCCTTACTGGCTTAACTTCAAGAACTTGAAGCCAAGATCTTTTACGATTTGGAAACTTAATTTACGCGCAAACATCTTGTAAAAAAGTGGCTAAATTTTAATATGTTTTGAACTTTAAATTATATCTTTTCTACTTAAGTAAAAAAAATTACACCAAATACAATTTTTTATTAGTTTGGAGGAAACCTAAAGTTTCATCTCAACGTCTCACAGTGAGAGGTATTGGGAATTCACTGTTTATAATCCATTACAGTCTGAATTTCTTTACCGACTATGATGTTTTTTTTATTAATACTAAGGATCAGTTCCTGCATGACGACTTCTGGTCCAATTTTTTAATTTCGCTCTGAGAAATTTATTGTTTAAACAAACAGAACGACAAAATTTGACATTTTACGAAAGTTATTTTTGTCTCTATCTATAAAAATTATTGCAAATATACTTTAGGAAAATAAATATTTAGTTTAGGATGTAGGCCAATTGTTATAAACAATTAATATAAACCATTATTTTCATATGGTGCTCAACTGTAACAAAAAACTTTATCTTGATGAAAAATGACTTAATATATCGTAGAAATACTATTTGGAATATTTAATAATCATTAGTTAATAATTACCATTATTATAAATATTCTAATAAACAAATTGATTTTTTTTTCATCGAACTACTTTCAAATTAATTCTAAATATAATAACTTGCTGAAGAAATATAAAGATATTAAATATTTGTATTTTTCATACCAATTAACCAATTAATAAACCAATTAAATAACTAAGCATTTTCTATTGGGAAGAAGTATTTTTTTCTACAAAATCATGTTGCAGCTATCCCATTGGATACATTTCATCGAGAAAGTTTGACACCAACTCGCGAGTGTTATTTTTATTAAAATTTTTTTATTAAAAAGCGGTTTTATCTAATGATTATTCTAATTCATCTTGATAATGTCACATTAATAAATAGCTTTGTCAGTAATTCTCCTTTAATATTATTTTTAAATAATCCTAATCTTAAATTTAAGACAAAATTTTATTTCCGTTAAGAGACAACCTTTCGATACGAGTAGGCATTTCTTTGCGTGTTTACTATAATTTATTCAAATATGTCAACTATTTAAACTGTAACTGTTTCTCGTACTAGTCGCTTAATTTATCATTTGTTTTACAAATATATCTTTGTGTAAGTATAAGCGGTGAAACAACCTTTTGTTTCCATACCAAAATAATTTTTCTTCATTCTTTTGTTTTTAAAAATTACAATTTTCTATTATTGCTTAATAATAATAATAATTGAGTATTACTAATTGAGTATGACGTTATTATTCATTTTAAATATTGTTAATAACAATAACACTCGCTAGTTCACATCACAATTTCTCGGTGGAATATAATCACTGAGATAGCTGCAACATAATTTAGTAGAAAAAATTGTTTGTTCAGAATGACAAAATATCTTTTTATTAATTTTCTTATAAAATCGTTAACAATAAAAATATTTGACATTTTTATAATTCTTTAGCTATCTATTATAACTCAGAATTCATTCGAAAGTTCTTTGATGAAATAATATATAGAAAAATCAATTTGTTGATTTGTTATTATTTGTTATTATTCCTACGAGATATTAAGTTAATTTTAAAGAATATAAAGTTTCTTCTACGGTTGAACACCGCATGACAATAATTTTTTATAATAATTGTTTATAACGATTTTCTTAAATCTTAAACTAAATATTTATGTTCCTAGAGTGCATCTCCAATAATTCTGATAGATAGTTATTTTGTTCGGAAAAAATATAATTCGTAAAATGTCCAATTTTGACGTTCTTTTTATTTAAATAATAAGTTCTACAGAGCGAAATTAAGCAATCGGTCCTCAAGTCGTCCTGAAGGAACTAATCTTGAGCATGTCTAAAAAAAACATCACAATTGATCAAGAGTTGTAGACTATAGTGGATTATGTACAGTAAATTCTTTTATAAATTCTCAATACCTCCCACTGTATCCTAAATTTAGCTCGTCTAAAAAAAATATTTAAGCTGCCAACTTTAGGTTTTGCATTCACATCCTAAAGGGATCACTGTGGAGCGTCGAAAAATACTGAAAAACTAGGACAAAATCTGCGCTATTTATATTAAAAATTTTAAACAATCATTTAGGTGGAAAGGGGAAGAGATAGAGAAATTAAGGGTACGCTGAAAGCTTTTCTTTTAGTTTGACTTTCTTTGAGGTTGACTCGAATTGAAGCTCTGCGCGTGTAGAATTCGGTTAAAAAATAGAACCATTTATTTTGTAGTTTTCTTTTTTATATCAGTGGTTGAAAAATATGAAACAAAAATGAATGAGGAGATTTTAGTCCGCATTTTATCTCTTCTAATAAAAAAATATTAAGGCTGTGAAACTGAGGTTTTTTATTCCTCTCATAAAACACCACTTCAAAGCTCAGAAAAACACTGGGAACCTTCAGGGAAAATATGCTTTCTATGTAAATTCCAAATATGAAAAATGAGTAAAATTTTATTATTTTAGACCCTTATTCTGAAAGCTTTTCTTTCAGATTAATTTTCTTTGGAAATAGTACAAATAATAATGAGAAGAAAAAAAAGATTAATCAGATCTCATGGGGAGAACATTCTGGGTTTATCATGTATTTTGACTTTTAGATACCCAGGTGAAAAAAGTTATGTGTTGAGAAGGGCATTGAATGGTCATCGAATTCCCTTCCTATCCCTCTGAACCTCCCTTGTTTGACGAGACCTCCTATCCCTCGGGACCTATCTATCCCACAAGACCCGGCCTATGGATCATCAAGAACTCCCTTATCTGACATGACTCTCTTTCCGTTTCCTTTCATGACCACACACCCCTGCTATCCCACAGAACCCCGGATATTTCTCAGGAACCTCAATATGCCTCGTGAAGGATTACCTAACGCTCAAAACACTACATATTTCTCGGAAGCCTCCTCATTCAATGGGACCCCGACCATTCCTAGGGAACCCTTTTATCCCACATGACCTTCGCCTTTCACCTTGGGTTCCCCTTTTTCACGGGACCTCACTTATCTCTTGAAACCCCCGATCCCCCGAAACCCCACCCATCTCTCGAGACCTTTCTAATTCCAGGTGATCACGCCTATTCCTCAGGAAGAAACATGTCATATAGGAACCCCCTTAATTCATTGTAAAACCACAGCTCGGGACCTTACCCATCCCACAGGACCCTACCTATGCCTTAGGAACCCCCTCGTCTAACATGACTCCCTCACCATTTCCCCTCGTGACCACACACCCCTCCTATTTCACAGGACACCATATATATCTTATGAACCCCATTATACCTTGTGAACCCCCTTTCCCAAAGGATTTCCTCTCCCTCGAAACCCTATACCTATTAGTCGGGATCGTCCTTATTCAATGTGATCCGGATTATCCTGGAGAACCCATTTATCCGAAAGGACCTTGGTTTCCTCTTTTCCACGGGACCTCCCTTATCCTACGGGGTTCACCTATCGCTTGAAACCCCCTATCCCTCGAAACCCCACTCATCTTTCGTGATCTCTCTAATTCCAGATGACCACGCCTATTCCTCAGGAAGCAACTTATCTTACAAGAGTCCCCCTTATTCATCATAAAACCACGGTTCTCAAGAATTCCGACATTTCATTCTGGGCTCTTTCTATCCCTCTCCACTGCCCCTGTTCGACGAGAACTCCTATCCCTCGGGATCTTACCTATCCCACAGGACCCCGCCTATATAACCGGAACTCCTTCATATATCATGACTCCCTCACTGTTTCCCCTCGGGACCACACACCCCTTCTTTTCTACAGGACCGATGGGACCCCATGTCCTATACCTTCGGGAAACATCGTTATCCCACGGGACCTTCACTATTTCTCTTGATCCCGCCTATTTGAAGGAATCCTGCCAATCCCTGGGAAATACCCTATCCCACGGGACCTCTTCTATCAATTGGAACCTCCCTTATCCCACGGACCCCTATTACACCGGAGCTCTTTTTCATTCTCTCTCGGAACCCCGTCTATCCCTTGGTCTCCCTTTCATATCATGGGATCTCCTATCTCTCGGTCCGTGCTTATTCCACGAGAGTGCTTATCTCACGCGGTCCTACCTATTCCTATAGAACCCCTCTTCTTTGTGACGGCCTGCCCAATATCCGATGGGACTTCCCTTATCTCACGTGATCCCCTATTCATATTTTTCATGGGATGAGATATGCTACGATAAAATGGGATTGGATTGAGTAGGATAAAGTAGGATAGGAAAGTGATAATTATTATAGTATTAATTCATTTCCCTTTCGGGTTAAGCATAACTCTCAGAAGGGAAGTGAGTAATGTGTTGTAGGGGGTATAGATTTTGAGATGGACCTACAATTCTTGTGTTATGTATTTAAATAACACGTTCATTCCACAACACTCCTCAGACTCAGTTGGCTGATCAATCTCTCTAGCGATCATCCCAAGTGAAGAGCCTCACAAAGTCATCATATGAAGTTCCCTACAGGCTACTAAATTCCTTTTTTGTAGGCAAATGGCGTATATTTTGACTAGTATGTATATGTTAGTATTAAAAACCAATCGAAATTAATCCAGGAAAATGTTAGATTTATGAATAAACAAATTCATATTCTAACACTTTTAAAACTTTATTTGATCCTTAAAATTGTAAGGTGCTTACTTTGCAAAGCGTCAAATGGAAGATTTTTGTTTCATATGCGTTTGCATGTCTCCTTTTACTCTTTTTCAAAATACTCATATGATCTTACATAATTTAGTGAAAATTATAGAACATTTCGATTTTTGTGTGCCATGTCTTTAAATTTTAAAGTTACACCCGCTTAGGTCGTTTGGTGAGTTTCAGTGTAGCATTTTTGGTCATATACAGGGAAAATACGGAGTTACCGGGAAAGAGAGAGGGAGAGAGAAAGGCCAATAATTTGAGTGAGAGCGAGAGTGAGAAATGGACCAAGGTAGGGGTGAGATGCAAGCGTTCTCTATCGCGACGGGTGTTGCCATGACACCACGAAACCTTCACCCCCGTTTCCAAATCTCTCCTTCCCCCCATGGGCAGTCCTTCGCCTCGTTCAACACCCCCGAATTGCGAGGTACTCGTAAAATTACCTTTAACAGAACAAGAAAAAAAGGAGAACGGAAAACGGAAGAAGACTTCTTCCTTATTTTCCCCTTCATTAGAATAGTTGAGGTGAGTAAAATCTGACTAAAATCATCATTTTATCATTAACTCCTTTTTTTTATTTTCTGTTTAACGGCAGAGGTGAACATTACCATCAGAAAATTAACGACGAGCATAAATTTAAGCATCGCATTAAAAGTTTTATGAGATTTCTGCACCCCTTCGTGTAGAAAAGTTCGGAAGAATAGGCCCGGTGATTACTGGAAACAATGATTGATGTCAGGGTCGATTAGTGTAGCTGGAAATAAGTGGAAAAGGAGAAAAAATTAAGAGAGGCTTGTGAAGAAATGTGATGGGAAAGGAATGCAATTAGGCTAATGAATAATAATGGAATAGAGAGAGAATTTATATATTTTCAAGAATCTCGTTCTTTGAATGAATTAATCTTTATTACATTATGTTTATTGATATTTATGTATACTATTTATTAACAAATAAAATTTGTGTTGAATTTTTTTGATTTTTTATTCTATTGCAATGTGTTACAGTGAAACACTACTTTTCACTAGAAGAAATTGTCTATTGGAACTAAACAATGTGCCTTTTGCGAAATTTCGCATACGTCCCCGAAATCTGACTTTATTTTCAAAAAAACTGTTTTTTGGTAGATGCATGTATATCATAATTAATAACTCTGCTATTTTTAATTTAATTTAAAATTCTATTTTCGTTTGAAAGTAGTTAAACATACCTTTTTAACAAAAGATTTCTAATTTGATTACAGTTGAATCCGAAAAAGATTTAAGCTACAATCGAAAATATTTCTAAACTTTATCTCGATTTTTTTATTTTATTCAGTTGTTAAAGAAATATTTGCGATTGTAGGATTGTTATTTTTTACACAGTATTATTTTCACCAATTATTATAAATGAATAAAAATTGATAATTAATAAATTGTCCATTCAGTTTTAATTTCGCGGTATGAAATTCAAAGATAGTATTATTAACACGATTTTAATTCATATAGAAAAATAGTTGTTTCATTGTACCAAAATATCGTTGATTTAAATAAACATTTAACTAAATTGAAAGTAACATAATCTACTGGTTTCTCCTAAGCAATTAAAATGCTTGTATTTTTAATGTTAACTTTTAATTGAGTGAATAAATTTAGTGAAAACTGTTTAAAAAGATTTAGCATCACAAATTTACAAACTCGTTTGAGTACAAGTTTTCTCGGAAATCAAGTGGTACATGCTTGAATATACATTTCATTTAAGTTATATCGTACGAAATATATATATATTACTTTACTGAACTGATATTCAGAAATGATTTTTTGCTATGAATCGATAACATTTGATAACTATTTAACCAAAATTAATTAACAAATACATTATCTGGCTATTTTTCAACATTTAAACTTGTTCCTTTTGTGTTTTTAACATATTTGAATAGTTCCATAACAATCTACTATTTTTATTTTTATTAACAATTTAATTCATGTAACTATATGCTGTATATATTGTTAAATGCATTAGCCGATAAAAATTTGTTTACTACATTTTTAATAAAAATAAAAATAGTGGATCGTTATCGAACTATCAAGAAAAGTTTTAAAATAGGTTATTAGCATTTGATTACACACAAAAAACAAGTTTAAATGCTGAAAAAAGCCTAATAATACATTTGTTAATTAAGATTTTTTAAACAATTTACAAATGATATCGATTCATAACAAAATTTCATTGCTAAATAACTGACTGTTAATTCCCTCAAGAAAGCAGTATTTTATTTATAAATACATAAAATGATAAAAATTTGTTTAAACAATTGTCGTTCACAAAATAAATTGTTTCCTGCCATGAAAATGTTCTTAAACATTTAGAAGTTAGTTAGTGGCAGTTAATGGCATCGACAAAATCAAGTTTGAATCTTCAAAATAGCCAAATAATGCATTTGTTAATCAAGGGAGCTTAAATAATTATTTACCTTTATTTGGTGACCAAATATTATACTTAGGTTTTATTTTCAAGTAATATATGATCGATTCTATAGAAAAAACTGTTATTATTTCAGCAAAAATACCTGACATAGACATTTGTTTATAAAAATTGATTTTCAAACAACCAATTATTTATTAAATTTTATTAATTCAACTAACGAACTTTTTTAAACATAAATTTTTAAAATCTTGTGTGAATCATTCACTTATTTGTTTATAACTCAATACATTTTTTAACATTTGCATTGCTATTAGACATCTTTTTCGGATAGTTGCTTTCAGTTTTTATGTATTTTTGATTGAATCAAAACATGTTTCTTTAACCGGTATACTTGAAAAGTCAACGTTTTTCATTTTTGTTATTAAATCAACAAAAAATAAAGAAAAATTTAAAAATTGGGCATGAAATTTCGGCATGAAATTTTATTAGCTTTTATTTTTAAAAAAGTAGAAATCAAATAATAATTGTCTGCTGAAAATGAATTTATCCACTGTGCGACGTGACGGTCGGGTGCGAAGAGGGAGTAAAAACTGAACTAAAATTTAAGAAGTTTATGTTCGATAAAAATCAAATTAAAAATCCTATTCAATGTCTAGTAATCAATTGATGTATAGAATTCCTCAAAATAAAATCAAGAATCCAACGACCAAATTTGGACAACCACCATAAAATGCTCATATTGCAATTACAAAAAAAAATTATCTTTTAAAAAAAAACCTTCTTATAAAAAGAAAAAAGAGAAAAGAAAAATGATCCTGAAAGAAAAAAACCCTTTTTGGTTCAAAGATTTTTTTTAAAGCAAATATTTTGTTGAATTGCAATAGGGCCATTTTATGGTGGTTGTCCGAATTCGGTCATACGATTCTGGGTTTTATTTTCAGGATTTCTATACATGAAAAACAAAATTACGATCCTCAAAGAGGGTCCTCTGAGAAGAAGTAAATTAGTCGTAAACGTATTTGTATATCCATATCAAAAACACCTTACTTTTCCTCCACCTTCTTTGACACTTCAAGTATCGTTTCCATCTACCAGAATAAACCGTTCTCCATTCCTCTTGGTTGCACAATCTGAATCCTTGCGAGGCAATTTCTTTTAGAGCACCGTCCTCTTCTTCGGAATATTTCGCGAGATATAACTCTGCTCTGATTTTATAATCCTTTCACGAGTGAAGTTACATACTCATGCATACATCGACTCTGACAAGTCGACAGAGGAAATATATTCATTGGCGTAAGAGAGAATGTGGAGAACGGGGGTGGAAATTGTCGAGATAGAAAGTACGATTCCGAGCCATTGCTTTTTTCAGTTAAAACATAACGCGATGCAGAATCTCCTGGCAAGATCCGTAGACAAGTTTGGCGGTTGTCCAATTCCTGCCGGTTTGATGCCCCTTTAACATCGTTCGCTTCCCGTTGCTTCCCTTATTTTCTGACTTTTTGGTCGCTCCTACTCGTCTTTATACGGCACGAATTTCGACAATTAGGAGAGGGACGTAAGGAAGTTTATGCATTTTTTATGTCCAGGGCTATCCACCCAAGCTAGTTCTATATTTACCTTGTCCCCGGCAAATGGTCTCCTAAGGCGATCGATGATTTCATTATATGCCGAAGCCCGTAAAAACATTGGCATGGTAGTCAACCTAAAAGCACCATCAAATGGCAAGAACCAAAATGGAGCAAAAGAACAAAGCTTTCAAGGGAGCTTCCAGATATTACGCGACCCCTCACCCTACCCTCAAAGTGTTATGTAACGCTAAAGATAACCCCCTCCTATTTTTTGATAGGAAATATAAATGTAATTCTGCAAAATTGTCAAACAAACAATGAATATGAGCTGTTAAAATAACTTGATAGGAGACACCTAACTCTCGCTTTTAGTCCCTCCGTTTTCGGTGTTCCTGAACTGCTGGCACTCGCAGTTTCTCAGGGGAGCTGCGCAAGAGCGATCAATTAGAAACAGGTCAGGTAGCTCTGACTGTTTACGTTTCGAGGATACCGATGTAGTAACAATGTTTTTACTTAATCAAATAAAATTTGAACTTATATCTAATCTATTGTTCAAACTATTGAGTTGAAAATTTATGTAGTTTGTTGAACATTAGTTGTTTTTAGGTAAAAAGTATTTTTGAAGAAAATTTGTGGCATTATATTTAATTAAATTAAAGATTCAATTAGATTCTTTAGACATTTCTTTCATTTGAGAACTTTCTCTTTTACCTTTTTTCTACAAATTCTTATTTTTTCCCTGTTCCCACACAGTTTCTCTGTGGGCAGAGAGAGACAATGGCAAATCTTGCTCAAAAAACGCCAACAGCGTAGTGGAAAGGCGATGTGAGTGGGTACTTAGTGAAGTAATTTGCGCAATATTATGCATTTCAATTGGGAACGGTTCAGGCGCCCCTGAATGTTTACATTTCGATTCCTGTTATTTCGTAACAAATTCCATGCGGTGCAAACTCCAAACAACGTTACTAAACCGAGAGTTGGGTGTGACATAAACTGAAAACAACACTTTTAAATTGCCAGTTTAGCTCAAAATCCTATCAGACCTGAAGAGCAATCGGTGCTACAATTCTTAAAAATTGCATGACCATTAGGGTGGCTCAAAAACGCTTTTTTTATATGGCAAAAATGCCCTCCCCCCTCCTCATTTTATTCCACATCCGAAAAAACAAATTCCCTCCTTTTTTACTTTTTCTCTATTTCAACAGGTGCAGGTTTTGCCTTGAAGTTTCCCATTTAAAATGCATGGAGAAGCAATCACTTTTTTGAGTTTTTGGAATAATTGTTAAAGGGTTTGAAAAAATTTGACTGGAAAGTACAGGAGACAGCCTTAACACATCCCTACGAGTACCTGAAAACTACCCTTCAAACAAAAAATTTCAATTTTTCATGAAATCGACTGTTTGAGCACTGTATTCTGCTTTTTTTCACTTCAAATTATTAATAATATTGGTCCAATGGAATATTTATTATCATTGGTTAATTAATTTTTAATTATTTAAACAAATGGAATTTGTTTAAAATTTTTTTCTTAAGCATTTAGTTGTCCCCCGTTAAAATTATTACTATTAGATTTTTGACATATTTAATAGCATTGGTTCATTAATTTTTAAATGTTTAAAGAAATGGAATTTGTTTCAATTTTTTATTTTGAAAATTCATTTTTTCCTCTAAAAAGTATTACTATTGGTCTAGTGGAATGTTAATTAACATTAGTTCATAATTTCTCAATTATTTAAACAAATGGAATTTATTTAAAACTTTTTTTGAAACTTTGTTTTTCCCTTTTAAATTATTGCTATTAGTCTAGTGGAATATTTCATAACATTATTTCATTAATTTTTTATTGTTTAAACAATTGGACTATGTTTAAAAAAATTTTTTAATTCGTTTTTTTCCTAAAAATTATTACTATTGGTCTAGTGAAATATTTATTAACACTAGACCAATAGTAATAATTTTAATTTAAAAAAAATTAATCAATCAATGTCAGTACATTTTTTAGTAAAGAAATATTAATAATTGTTAATAAGAACAATGTTTTGAACAAACTCCATTTGTTTAAACAATTGAAAATAAATAAACGAATGTTATTAAATATTTAACTAGACCAATATTAATACTTTTTAAGGAAAAAAATGAATTTTCGAAAAAAATTAAAACAAATGCTATTTGTTTAAATAATTACAAATTAATTAACCAATTATAATAAATATTCCAATAGATTAATATTAACAATTTTAAGTAAAAAAATACGACAATACAACTATTATATTATATTATACAACTATTCTTGATCCAAGTTTAATTTCTTTTGGTTAAAAAGTCTACCGTTCTATTTTGGTTACGGACCTCATCTATTTTAGTTGGTAAGGTAATTGTTTTGATCAAAATTAATTTTAGTTTTATTTGGAAATTTATTTTTTTTCGTTTAAAACTCAACTATTTGCTTGCAACTTCATCTTTTTAAGTTAAGGTAAAAATTAAAAGTTCTTAGTTAAAGATGCATGCATTTTGTTGATAATTTATCCTTTTTTGTAGAAAATTAATCTTGGTAGCTCAAAAACTCTTTTATTGAAAACTCGAGTCTTTTCTTTTTTTTAAAATTATTTTAGTTGAAAATTGTATTCAATCAAAATGTTTCATTTTCATTTCTTGTTAAAAATTGATAGTTTAAAATAAAAAATGTTTTTTTCTGATTAAAAATTCATTTATTTTGTTAAAAATTCGTCCTTTTTGTCGAAAATTAATCTTGGTGATTGAAAATTAATTAACTTTCGTTCACGACTTAACTAATTTCTTGCAAATATTTGTCGTATTTTTTGGTTAAATTGAACTTTTTCTATTTTTAATTGAAATCTTTCCTTCTGTTGCAATATAAAATATTACGTGTTTCGTTAAATTGGTCGTAAATTAAATTTGTTGTTAAAAATTTCTAACTTCACGTTGAAAATGTACCAACTTAAAAAAAATTCGAGTTTTTACTACATGTTTCCATGATCTTTCCATCTTATATCGAAAATCTTATTTCGAGAAAATCAGAGAAATCGTGAAAAAGTCAATCAATGTGTGTTGTCGAAACGAACAACATATTTTCAAAAATAGACCTGGGTAACCTGTAAAAATCATGAAATTTGGTAACAAAAATATAGCATGTTTTCCAAAAAATCACTTTTAGTATTGCCATATTTTCTTTTTTCAGTCTGGTTTAGAAGTCTTGAAGTCTTTTTACATTCGTGAAATCGAAAATCGGAAGAATATAATTTGGAAAAACACAAGATTCAGCCTCTTTTTAATTTCCTGTATAAACACTTGTGATTTCCAAAAATTAGAAAAAGAAAAATATTATAATGCATGTTTACTAAAAGAGAAGCATCTCAAAAAATTATTTTTTCATTGCTGTAGAATATTAAAATCGTTTTTTTGAAAATAACTAATAAGACTATCAGTCATTTTTTCGACTCACCCTATTAAATAATAGTAAATATTTCCATAAAGTGCCGAATGTACTTTTTCCATTTTTAACTGGATACTGAAATAATTTGAAAACAAATAATTTGCCTTTTATCCATAAAGGAGAGGCATTATCCTCACCCTAGTATAAATTCCTCACCCCATGGTCCTGGATTTTTATTTTCAACTCGAGTCCTCACTACCATCTTTACAGGTAATGGAATATACATTACTCAATATTTTTTGTCCCAGCAGTCTGAAATTTTCAGGCTCTTGAGGAAAAAGACTCCTTTCCGTATGAATACCCTCCAACCTTTCTTTTTCTCCACCCATACTTGAAGGATCTAAAAGCGATTCAGAGGCGCAGCTTCGAATAATAAATTGAATCCATCTGTATTTTGAAATGCAATTATTTATCTTTTTCTATAGGAAATTAAGTGGGTTTGAAACTTTTTTCAGAATTCGATTTGTAAATAGCAGTTTTGCTCATAAGAAGAGTTTCAATATTGAATGCTTAAAAATATTTGTAAAAATACTGAGGGATATAAACCTTAGAACAGCTTTTGAACTGAAACCCATGTTTAATTGTATAACAAGGCATACAAAAAAAAAAAATTTTTTTAATTTCAATAATCCATCCATTAAATAATTAAACAAATAAATACAAGTAAAAATTCAAACATTTCATGAATTTGTTTCTAAAGTTCATGAATTTAAATAATAATTAATGCGAATTTTTATTTAACCTTTATATACTTAAAACTCCGCGCCTATTTGAATTATTATTTAATCAAAGTTTATTAAATCACATGACCTTGAAGATCTTCAAATGCGCTTATATGCGCCATAAAGAAAATTTTTTCGCCACATTGATGGACGACTTATCAGCGATCAAAATGGAGGAGGGGGCTAGCGTCATTTTTCTAAAGAAATGACATTTTTTTGAATTCATTATATCTATCTGTCATAACATCAAATGCGCTTAAATGCGCCACTACTAAAAAATTTTGCGCTCGCTAATTAACAAAGATATCATATTTTGGGAGGGAAGCAGTGTAATTCAGGTATTAAATCTTCAACAGTGATGTTGAATATAAAGTTGCGGACATGCATGCCATCTTCTTCAAATGCGCTCATATGCGCTATAAATTTTTTATTTAATCTTGAAAATTGCCTAGGATATGGAGGTAACAAAATTTTACGAATGATGACCAAAAAAAAAAAAAAATTTATGGCGCATATCAGCGCATTTTAAACCCCATAGGAAACTAACTCTCTTCATCAATGCGGATTGAAAACTTTTTATTTTGTTGGCCATCACTTTGTAAAATTTTGTTACGTCCATAATCTTGGGCAATTTTCAAGACTTTTAAACAAAAATTTATGGCGCATATGAGCGCCTTTGAAGACGAATGGATCCATGTCCGCAATTATTTTATATTGCCTATCACTGTTGAAGATTTAACACCTGATATAATCGGTGACACATTTGAGCAATTCAGTGGGCTATAGAAAACTCGAAAATTAAGAGTAGGGGGGGGGGGGGGACGGTGTTAATCACCTTTTGGGGGGCATAA
>JAAAKG020215879.1:9342-19416 GCA_010014905.2 Druon quercuslanigerum
TCTCGCTAAGATTTCCAAATATTTCAGAAAGATTTGACAAAGAATTCACTGATTTCTTAAAGGTTTCACAAAGTTTTACAATATTTCGCAAAGATTTCGGATAGCCTTACAAGATTTGATAAAGACTTAAAGGATTTCACGAAGATATGAATAATTTCACTAACATTTCCAAATATCTGAAAAATATTTGGAATATTTCGCAGATTTCTAAAGATTTCAGAAAAATTTTATAAATATTTGACAAAGATTTCAACGATTTCCTAAAGGTTTTACGAAGTTTTCAAATATTTCGCAAAGCTTTTGGATAGACATAAAAGATTTTGTAAAGATTAAAATGAATTACCAAAAGCTGGAATCATTTCAAAAATACTATCATACCTTTATAAAATATTTGAAATATTTCAGAAAGTTTAAAAAGATTTTACAAAAATTTTAAAGGTTTCGCAAATATCTTGCATAGATTTAAAACGTTTCACAAACATCAATGGTTTTTCAAAGATTTCAATAGTTTCAAATTAAAAGAAAATTAGAAAGATTTCATAAAGATTTCCGATAGATTAAAAAGTTGTACAACGATTGCAATAAATTTTAATAATTTCTTAAAGATTACAACAATTTCACAAATATTTTCAAATATTTTAAAGATTTCACAAAGTTTTCAAATATCTGGCAAAGATTTCGGATATATATTAAAAAGATTTGACAACCACATCAGTTATTTCATAAAAATTTCAGGTGAAAGAGTCTTTCAACTTTTGGTCGGCTCAGGCGTTTGGGCTCCGAGTTCGTAAGCGAAAAGTCCGGGCTCGATTCCTGCTGCCGGAATTTTGTGTTAATCTTTTTTATTACTATTGACTATTAAATTTATTGTAATTAACTATTAAATTTATTATAATCAAACAAAAATGTTCATTTATGCTTTAGAACAACACTATGTCTGATTTTTTAATTTCGTTCTGTGAAATTCATTATTTAAACAAATAGAACGTCCAAATTAGACATTTTTCCAATGATATATTTTATTCTGAAGCAAAAAGCGAAATAAAAGCCCTATGTATCATACTGAAAGTCAATATACCTTAGGAGCATAAATATTTAGTTTACAATTTATCCCAATTGTTTTAAGTAAATTATATTTATTCATTGATCACCGCCTCGGAGGCGGTGATCAAGCACAAAACAATGTTAAAAGTAACAAAGCCTCAATCACCGATAGAAGTAATGTTTATAATATAAAATTAGTTATAAATTAATAATGACCATTATTAATGAGCACATTTCCTGAAAATAAAATCAAGAATCCAAATACCAATTTTGAAAAATCAATCAATCCAAATTTTGTCGTTGGATTCTTAATTTTATTTTCAGGACTTCTACTCATTAACTTAATTATTGGACGTCAATTAGATTTTAAATTTGATTTTAATCTTATTCAAATTTCTTCCATTTTAATGACTATTGTTATAAAAATTTTAAAAACAAATTGTACATTTTTGGCTTTTATGCATATCATTTTCCGACGGTAGTGTATTATTGGGAGAAGTATGTATCCAAACTAAATTTTGAAGAGGTTAGGTTGATCATTTTTGGCTCAACCATTAACTAACATTTTTATTTCTTCCAATGAACAGAGCAAAACAGGATCTGCAAATTCTTTGATGAATCCGATAGTTTACATCTGGAAACTTTTTTCTGGAATTTTATTCCGGTTAGCCTGGTTCTCACTTCAGCTGATGAACATGCCGACATCCTTTGCTGAGAATTTTGATGACAGCCCTGAAGCAGAAATTCCTCCACTGCCATTACAAAAAGAGCATGAAATTAATGAAAGATATTCTTGTGATAAAAAGAAAACTCTGTACATAATGGATCAGAAAAAGGCTAATAAAGGTGTTACCAATACGTCGATGGAGTGCTCAAGCCCCTTCTTCGCCCAAAAAGTAAGCAGAAACCCTTATACAGTCCATCTTCTTAATAGCGTCGCTCTAAATAGTGCCGTTAATCATAAGTCGAGCTCGGGCTCTGTCCGCACTCCTGCGCTTTTTCAATACCTGCCCAAAGTTCAGATTCGACCCTCTCAATAGAGGTGTCGCACAAGAAATCCGTTGCAGTTCGCTGGAGACGTCTTACGGACGTGCCGTCTGTGCACGAACTCATAAAGTCCACCAATCACGTGCAACCTAACGTGCTGCTGCGGTCCGAGACGCTACTTGGTTAAGGACGTTGCGTAGATAGCGACTTACTTATGTTCGTCGCTGCTCAGGCGGAAGCAGTACGACAGAATGTATGCGATTGGTTGGCTCAATGTTTGCGGGCACGGACGGCACGTCAGTGAGACGTAACAGCGCACTGTAGCGGAGTTTCTTGTGCGAACACATTAAGGGTGGTCACACAAGAAAATCCGTTGCCATGCGCTGGTGACGTCTCATGGACGTGTCGACCGTGCGCGAACCCATGAAGCCAACCAATCGCGTACAACCTGATGTGCCGCTGCGATCCGCAGCGGTACTGCTCAGGCGGAAGCAGCACGACAGGTTGTATGCGATTGGTTAGCTCAATTTTGGCGGGCACAGGCGTACCGTCCGTGCACAAACCCGTAAAGCCAACCACTCGCGTGGAAATTGACGTGCTGTTGCGGTTCGCGGCGATACTGGCTCAAACCTGAAAGACGATGCGAGCTGGTGTATATAGCGACTTACTTGCGTGCTTCACTGCTCAGGCGGAAGCAGCACGACAGGTTGTGTGTTGGCTCAATGTATTCGGGCACGGACGGCACGTCCGTGACACGTCTCCAGCGCACTGCAACAGATTTTCTTGTGCGACCACCTTAATGCCGCGCAAAGGATAGAGACCGTACTTAAATTTTGTAACGGATTATAGACCCTGTCTAAGACACCCTCACCCTGTAAAAGACCGTAACAAAATATTTCTACACCCCACGCCCCCTTTTAATTCTGCATCAATTTTAGTTTTCCGCTATAGAAGTCGTTTTGAGGGTACTCTTTATCTCCTTTGTAAAATTTCGGGAATTGCCAAGCCATAAACAATCAGAGCCGTCTGAATCATTTCTGTTGGATTTTCTTCTTAAAGATTTTTTGTTTCTTATTTTTGCCATTTTGGTTTTATAATGTTATAATGAACGTGGAAATTTTTTTGCTCGAAAATCTAACTTTATAAAAGTACTGATTTTTCAGTATGTGTTATGTTTAAGTATGTATCAGGATGGCCATTTTAATCGAACGAAGAAAATTCCCGAGAATTTCACGGGTCTTTCTCGGTTCGCAAACATTTTTCAGAGTCAATAAAAAAAGTCGAACACTAAGGCTAATAATTTTTCCATTTAAAGTAATAAAAACAAACTAAAAATTAAAGTACTCAAACTCACGTTTTAAAATTTTAAAATTAAAAAACTTTGTATTCGAATGCTCAATCATTTACGCGGCTAAAATAGAAAGTAGTAACACTTTTTAATTAAAGAAGTTTAAATAAAATGCAGATAATCTGCAAACTTAGAATATTTAACTTTTATTAATTATACAGTTCAAAGATTCAGATTCAACTGCGAAAATATAATTCCTACTATCATTTGCAATGCTCTAAATAAAAGAACCAGCTTATGAATTGTAAAATTTTCAAAATTATATTTTCAGCAATTTATAGCTGGGAACGCTGAAAATTTAAAAATGTAAAAATTTTTAACTGCACACTCCGTAAATTAGAATTTAAATTATTTTCATTTTAAATAGTCAAAACATCCTTAAAAAGCTTTAAAACTTTATTTCCAAATCTGAAGAAATCTAGAAGTTGTTTTAAATTTTTTCATATCTAAAATTATTTTTGAATTTTTTTCAGAAATTCTAAATATTTTAATAAGTAATAAATAGTAAAACATAAATTTTTTTTCATCGAAAATTTTCCACTTCAAACACTTTTAATTTTTAATTGTTTAAGTCTTCAACTCTGCATTTTGAATGTATTATTTTAATGAAAAATGTCATCTTAAAAAAAATCCAAAATGGAAAATTTTTAAAATAAAATATTTTCTAATTACGCATTATAGAGAAGAATTTTTTTTAATAGTTGCGATTTTGTAAAAAAAAAGATATTTCTACTAAAACAGATGAGTTTTCACATCAAAAAGATAAGTTTTCAAAAAAGTATTTGAATTTTCATTCCGGAAATATTACAGGTCACCTTTCAATACCAAAATATTAAATTTAAACAAAACGTAGATTTTCTGCGAAATAGGTAAATTTTCAACAAATTAGCAGAGTTTTTAACCACAACGTATGAATTTTTAAACAAATATTTGTATTTTTATCCAAGAAAAATTAAATTTATACTAAAAAAGTACCATAATATCAATTTTAAACAAAAAGTATGACCTTTAACAAAATAGTTTAATTTTCAACCAAGCAGTTGCATTTTTATTCAAGAAAAATTCAATTTAACTTAAAACAGAATAATTTTTTAACAATTTTTTTTTAAATTTTAAACAAGTATTAGAATCTTTAATCATAAAAGATTTTCGATCTCTCTTCAACACCAAAATATTTAACTTCAGGAAAAAGTAGATACAAAACAAAGTTACAAAACGTACAAAAATTCCCCCCCCCCCCAGATCTACTACTTAATTTAAGTACGGTCCCTTATAATAATTTGCACTTTTAATCCTGAACGAGACATTAATGCCATCGCGGTACTATTAAGAAAGGGTTTCTGAAATTCGGGAGAGTGATGAGACAGAAATTGATAGAAAGTGAGGAGAGGGACAGTATAAGTAGTGAAGACAATTGAGCGTGGAGCAAGCAAGGGAGATGTACAATAAGTATTGGAATTAGATGGAATGAAGGGAACGGGAACTGGGGGTTGGGAAGAGTGTGCGACTAGGGGAGGGGAAGAAGATGAAAGAAAGTGAGGGGAAGGGAGGAGAAAGCGTTGGGATATTAAGTGGGTGAGAAGGAAAGTGACGGTAGTGTGATGATAGAAATTAAAACGAGGGAAATTATATGAGGGAACGAGAGGTAGGCGAAAGTATTAGGGGAGAAAGTACGGGATTAGACAGAGAAAACTATTTGATAAAGAAAAGGGAAAATCAGAGAGTGGAAAATGTATGTGCTAAAGGAAGGGAAAACCAGAGAAAGGGATAAAAAGTAAGAAAAGAGGAATTACGAAAAGTAAAGGAAGTCAGAAATAGAAGAGTGAAAAGAATTAGGGGAAGTGAGCGCACGGAATATTGGAACAGAGGTGTAGAAATATGAGGGAGGGGCGGTAGAAGAGTGAGGTCGTATAGGAAAAGTGAGTATATGTGAAGTGACGAGAGTGGAAGTAGGGAAGTGATGAGAGAGGTTGTTTAGAGAAAGCGAACTGGTGCATGATAAGGGATCAAAGCTAGGGGTGTATGCATAGGGGAGGGAGGGGAGAGGGGGTGTAATGCATGTAAATAGAGAGCAACTATTTGAAAGCATGGGAATTGAAAAAATGAGAAAAAGGAGTGAAGTGATATAAGGGGAGGTGATGGAAATGATGGAATGGGATTTAGGTGAAGTGAGAGGAAACAGGTTAATGAAAGTGAAGAGAGGTAGGCGGAGGGGAGAGGGTGTAGGGGAAGTAGGTGAAGTGGAAGGAGGTGTAGTATAGGAAGCGTTGAAGGCGGACTTAATGTAGGGATTAGTATTGGAGTGAAGGAGAAAGTAAGATGAGGGATATTTTGGAGAAGATAGTAGAATTCCGGATAATAAGAGAAGAAGAATTATCTAAGAGGAGGGGAAGTAGGGCAAATAGAAGGATTAGGGGAGGAAGTATGGACAGGGAAGTTTAAACCTTATTCTAAATTACCAGATGAAATAATAATAGGACGATGAAATTTTCTTTGTTTCTTCTTGTGTTTATAGGTACCTCATACAAATCTTCTCCTAATTGTTGTCAGTATGACCGGAGAAACATGTACCTGCTTTGACTACACTACCAGATCTGAGGAAATTGATGTTGGCACTTATACAAATTCGACAGATGGTAGCCCTTGTCACAAAATACCTTTGAATGATTTATCAAGAAGAAGATTGGAGTCTTGTTTCACCGAACATCCGCTAGAGGATGAGATCGAAGCCTGTGGTGGTACATCGGGCCTGACAGTTTGTTACACGTTATTTTTTATAATAATTGTAAGGACTTTATTTAAATTTCTTTGATAGTAAATGAAATAAATTATCTGTCTTGTGATCTCTATAATTCGAGTGTATTTTTTATCCAATCATAAATAATATCACTTGATATCATGAATTAAAGAATACCTAAATTCGGTTGTTTCCTGAAAGTCGAACATTTTGTTAATAACTTTTTTCTGATTCCGTACGGCATGAGAGACCTATGAGTGGAAATGAGAAGAGGGGAAATCTGGGATATTACGGATAGTACGGGGAATTAGGGGAATTGAGGGGTGGTCATCTAGAGAAAGTGTAAAATAAGTAGGGGAGAAGTATGGAAAGTGAGAAGGGTAAATGAGGGGAGGGAAGTATCGGAAGTGAGAAGAAAGAAATGAGAGAATGTGACAAAATTTAGGGGAAATGACGGGGAATTCGGGGAAGTGAAGAGAAATAAACAGAAGCGGACTCATTAGGTGGGGATATGAAAAGAGGACAAACTGGGAAAGGGGAAGCGTAGGGTGAAATGTGGGAGGTGAAGTAGGTGAATGTAGGAAAGTAGGGGTAAGAAAATGTGGGAGGAGGAATGTGGTGAAGGTGAAGGGGGGGGGGCGATTTAATTAACGTCTTAATAGGTTTCTAAACCCTTTTTTAGGAGCACCGTTTTTTAATAAACAATTGTGACTACATCCGAATGTAATAAATAACACAGCTAACGCTCCGTTAGCAACGCGCTAACGGCAACTAACGGCAACGTCTCTCAATTACATGTTTCGTAAAAATCCGAAAATTTTCGTAATTTTCAGTGATGATAACGTAAAGTTCCAAGAGTAATACATTTTTTTTCGGTTAATTAATAAGTAGTTAAAAATAGTATAATTATTACGACTATTCGCGTGTAGTGAGTGGGACAGGACCACTTTAGAATGGCCAATAACTTGTACCTGGATCTGGTAGTTTGAAAGAAAATCCGCCAGGGCGCGACGTGCCGTCTCTCTCGCAATAGAAATTGTGTTCTAAAGAGTTTATATACTCGGAAAAATTCTCACGAGCATGAGAATATTCTCGATGTTTACGTGCTTTGGGAATTTAATAAGAATTTATAATCATTTTGAGTTAGATTTTTAAAAAATCGTACTTTCTATCTTTATTAATTATCATTACATTATTTCAATTTCCCGGGAAAATGTATCGCTTCAAATTGAAAAGGGCGCTAAATTTAAATAAAGAAATAAGTCAAAATAATGAAAAACATATTCACATTAAACAGTTCCTTACTCAGTGTTGCTACAATATTCCAATTAAAAGATTATTAATATTAATGCAAAAAATTTTGTTTCTCAATACATTTTAAACACTTTTTATTTGAGTTTTAAAATCAAGAGGATAAATTTTGAGCCTGAGAAAGGAATTTTTTTAACTAAAATGAGGATTCTTCAACCAAAAATATGAATTTTGAAACAAATACTTGAATTTTCTACCTCAAAGAATAATTTTCTACCAAAAAAGACTTATTTTCAACAAAGTACATGAATTTTCATCTAAAAAATATAAATTTTCAGCGAAAATTATTATTATATTATTATTATATTATTACTATTAATATTATAGTTGAAATGTTAAAAAATAAATGTTCAACAAAAAAAGATTTTTTTAACCAAAAATAGAAGAATTCAATTTTTAATTAAAACAATCAATTTTCAACCAAAAATAATAAATTCTTAACAAAATAATTCAATTTTAAATCCTAAAGGTAAATTTTCTACGAAAAAATATACAGTTTCAATAAAGTATAGAAATTTTCAACTAAAAAATAGATATTTAACAACTAAACCTAGAATAGTTCAATTTGCAGTTAGAAAAGTAAATTTTAAACAAAGAAAAAAACGAGTTTTCAGCAAAATTATTCAGTTTTCAACCAAAAATATAAATTTTCAAGAAAACTTGGATTCAGCTAAAAAATTAATTTTCAACACAAAAGATGAATTTTCTATAAAAAATAACGGATTTTGAACTAAATATTTTTTTTCCAACAAAAGAAACGAATTCGTAACATAAAAATATAATTGTTAAATTTTCTACAAAACAGAGAATTTTATAGAAAAAAATACGAAAAAAAATAATTTTTAACCCAACACATGAAGTTTCAACTAAAAAGATAAATTTTCTACAAAAATAAAATATACTTAAATTTTCAGTTAGTAAAATAAATTTCCAACCAAAAATGAAACAAATTTTCAACAAAAAACTTAAATTTTTAAAAACAGAAATTAATTTTTACCAAAAAGATAAAACAGATAAATTGTCAACTCAAAATAGCATAATTAAATTTTCAATTAGTAAAATAAATTTTCAACCAAAAAGGGTAAGAATTTTTAACAATATAGTTAAATTTTTAAAAACAAAAATTAATTTTTACCAAAAAGATAAAACAGATAAATTTTTAACTGAAAATAGAATAATTAAATTTTCAGTAAAAAACTTAATTTTCAATAAAATTAAAGTAAAATTTCAACAAAATAGTATAATTTTCAACTAAGATTCAAATTCTATAAAAAGCTTTAATTTTCAACAAAAAATAGAAGTTACATTTTCAGCTTAAAAAATTCAATTTAAATAATAAAAAACTAATTTTCAATAAATAAGATCAATTTTGTACCAAAATAGATACAGAAGAAGTCTTAGGAAAAACAATTTAAGTTAATTCCACAAACAAACCAAATCTTTTCATAAAAAAATGGGCAGAATGTGCATTTGTTTATCAAAATTGTTGAAATAATTAACATCTTTTGGTCCCTATGAAAAATATGATAGCAAGAACTCTTAGACACAACATTTTAAGTTGATTCCGCAAAAAAATGAAGCCTTTACATTAAAAAATGGTTAAAATGTGCATTTGTTTATATAAACTGTTTAAATAATTAACAATCATTAGCTATTCTTAACTTGTTGTAAGCGCACATCATTATCTCAGATACTTTATACAAAAGCTATGGGTCAAAATTATCTAATCATTACAAATAACGAAAAAACGTCTTTTGTTAATTAATTTGTTTATAACTGTATTGAAAAATTGTTTGTTACCCTAACGAACTAATAAATTATTTTTATTTATTTTTCACATTGATTTATGAAATTTTTTAATGAATTTCAAAGTCTTAGAAGAAATGGTATCATGGAAAAGTTTAGCAACAAAATTTTTAAATCTGTTGTTATATAAAAAATTTCCGTTAAATCAAAATCAAAATTGTACCGCTAAATGTTATACCTGGAATTCTGAAGGTCAATTCTAAAAAAGAAAAACCAAAATCCGTTAAGAATTGCACTGTCAGTCGATTTTTGTTAAAAAAATGTGCGTTTTTTCCCACTGTGGATAGGGCGGAAGGTATTCCAGTAGTACCCACTAGTGCTCAGTAGTCAGCCTTAGTACCCACTGTTTCAATCCTTATTCATTTGTTATTCACAAAAATTTAACCCAGAATTAAATCTTGTAATTTATTGTAACAGGAACCGGCAGGCATTCCTGAAAAGAGGAATTCCGAAATCTTTTATTATTGTCACGAATAATTCTTTGAGCGTTTTTTATATAAAACTTACGACAGAGCCTTCCAGAAATGGTGGAATTTCTGCAAAAAAATTTGGAAATAATTAATAAATATTGAAAAATATTTGTCTCTCATAGCTTTCCACCGTGCAGTATTATTTTGAAAACTGCAAGAATAATTAGAAGGGATCAGGCGGATGGTATTGTGGTTGTGCCTGACTGGCGAGCTCAGCCTTGGTACCCACTGTTGCAATCCTACTGATTCGTAATCCAATTAAAACCCCAGAATTAAATCTTGTGATTTGTTGTTACAGGAACCGGCAGGCATTCCTGAGAAGAGGAATTCCGAAATCTTTTATTATTGTCACGAATAATTCTTTGAGCATT
>JAAAKG020215890.1:4167-22107 GCA_010014905.2 Druon quercuslanigerum
TTGTCTGGTTTTACTAGTTAAAGATTCGTCTCTATTTTCTTAAAATATGACAATTTAATTATTTTGTTGAAAATTTGTTGTTTTTTATTTATTTTTTGGGAGAAAATTTTTTTAATATTTTTTATTTTTTGGTTGAAAATTAACTCTTTTTTAAATTCATATTTTCGGATTATAAATTCGTGTTTTTTGATGAAAAATTAATTGTCTGGTTTTACTAGTTCAAGTATCGTCTCTCTTTTGTTGAAATTTTATAATTTAATTATTTTGTTGAAATTTTTATTTGTTTATTTATTTTTTAGTTGAAAATTAACTTTTGTTAAATTCATATTTTCGGATTGTAAACTTGACTGGTAGATCGTGAATTTTGTTGGAATTTGTTCTCTCATTCGACTAAAAAATCTTTCTCCATTAAAATTGAATTAAAATTGAAAATCTTTTATTGAAAATTCATCTTTTCGGTACGATAGTTGACATCTGGTAGAAATTTGATATTTTTTCATTAAAAATAAACTGTTGAAAATTCGTAATTTTTTATTTTTAACACCAAGTATTACATTCTTCGTTGAAAATTAAACTTTTTGGCTAAAAGTTAAATTCATTTGTTTTTTTAAATGAATATTCATCTTTTTTCATTAAAAATTTAACTGTTTGGTTAAAAATCCATCAATTTTAGTCAAAAATTAATTGCCTGGTTTTACTAGTTAAAGATTCGTCTCTCTTTTGTTGAAATTTTAGAATTTAATTATTTTGTTGCAAATTTGTTGTTTTTTAATTTATTTTTGGTTGAAATTTTTATTTTATTTTATTTTATTTTTTGGTTGAAAATTAACTTCTTTTCTAAATTCATATTTTCGGTTTGTAAATTCGTGTTTTTTGGTGAAAAAATTAATTGTCTGGTGTTACTAGTTAAAGATTCGTATCTCTTTTCTTGAAATATGACAATTTAATTATTTTGTTGAAAATTTTATTTATTTTTTAGTTGAAAATTAACTTTTTTTAAATTCATATTTTCGGATTGTAAACTTTTGTTGGAATTTGTTCTCTCATTCGACTAAAAAATCTTTCTCCATTGAAAGTGAAAATCTTTTATTGAAAATTCATCTTTTCGGTACATTCTTCGTTGGAAATCAAACTACTTGGCTAAAAGTTAAACTCATTTGTTAAAAATTCATTGGTTTTTTTCATGAATATTCATCTTTTTTTGTTAAAAATTAAACGATTTGGTTAAAAATTCATTGATTTTGTTGAAAATTTAATTATTACGTTGAAAATTCTACTTATTTTTTATGAAGTCATCTTTTTGGGTTAAAAATTTAACTGATTTGTTAAGCATTATTCTTTTGAGATAGATAATTCGTAATTACGATTCAAAATTCAATTTTCTATTTAAAAAATTGTAGTTTTTACTTTAAAAATTCAATAGTTTGTTGGCAATTTTATTCTCTTATTGACTGAAAAATCGTTCTCAGTGGAAAATTCAACTCTTTTAATAATTAAATTCCCTTTTGGTTAAAATATCAAGTAATTGACTTTTTTTCAGAATTGATCTTTTTTGCAATTTTGTTGTTGTTGAAGATTCATGTCTTTGGTTCAAAAATAAACTATTTTGTTAAAAATTCTGTTTTCTTTGACTAAAAAATAATTTTTTTACTGCAAATTTAACTTTTCCTGTTCAAAAGTTGAACCAGTTTGTTCAAAAATTATTTCTTTTTGTGTATTGAAGAATTAATTATTTTAAACTGAAAATATAACTTTTTCACTTGAAAATTCCATCATTTTAGTTAAAAATTTACATCTGGTTTTTTTAAATTTCTTTTTTACTGAAAATGTAACTTAAATTTAACTATTCCAATTAAATATTCCATAATTTTATTTGAAATTTTATGTAATTTGTTGAACATTTTTTTGTAGAAAATTAATTTTTTTGTTTGATAATTATTCTCTTTGGCTGAAAATTAATCATTTTGATTGGAAATTTAAGTTTTCCAAATAATTAAACATCATTTTGGTTGAAAATTCAACTATTCCAGTTAAAGGTTTGTAATTTTTTTGTGAAAAATTGATAATTTTTTTTGAAATTTGATCTTTTTTAGTTGGTTCAAAATTGAACTAGTTTGTTGCAAATTTATCTTTTCATTGAAAAATTCAACTCTTTCGTTGAAATATAATTTATTTTGTTGAAAAATGGTATCTTTTTTTGATGAAAATTTATCTTTTTACTTGAAAATTCAATTTTTTTTATTGAAAATTGACCTATTTTGGGTTGAAAATTAATATTTTTCGTAGAAAATTCACATTCTTGGTTAAAAGGTAAACTACTTCATTAAAAATTTATTTTTTTTTGAAGATTCATTATTTTAGTTAAAAATTCATCTCTTTGGTTGAAAATTTAATTATTTTGTTGAAAATTCATTTTTTTTTTAAAAAATCATTTTCTTGCTTAAAAGTTTATCTTTTTAGTTTAAAATTCAACTATTTCAGTTGCAGATTAAACATTTTCATTAAAAATTCATCTCTTTGGTTTCAAATTTGACTTCAATTTTGAAAATTAAAGTATTTGGTTAAATGTTAAATTAAATTTTTTAAAAAAATAAACCGGTTTTTTTTTGTATGAATAATTTTTTAACTGAAAATCTAACTATTCCATTTTTGGTTAAAAAGTGATATTTTTTATTTTAAAATTCCGCTATTTGTTTGAAAATTGATCTTTTTCAGTGGAAAGTTCAACTTTTTGATTGAGAATTAATGTTTTTTTTTAAATCTTCTTTTTGGCAGAAAATTAATCCTTTTGGTTGAAAATTCATATGTTTAATTTAAAAATCGTCTTTTTTGCTAGAAACTGAATTTTCCTGTTTGAAAACTAATCGTCTTGTTTAAAAATGCATTTTTTTGGCTTAAAAATTCAAGTATTGCAATTAACTATTAATCATTTTAGTAATTAATTCATCTTTTTGTTTGAAAATTAAACTACTTTATTCAAAATTGAAATCTTTTCTCAAGAATTCACCTTTTTTTAAATTGAAAATTCAACTTTTTTGTTAAAAATTCATATATTTAATTTAAAAATCGTCTTTCTTGCTAGAAAATTTAATTTCCGGTTTGAAAATTCATCGTCTTGTTTAAAAATCCATTTTTTTGCTTAAAAATTCAAGTATTGCAATTAACTATTGATCATTTTAGTAATTAATTCATCTTTTTGTTTGAAAATTAAACTACTTTATTCAAAATTGAAATCTTTTCTCAAGAATTCAGCTGTTTTTTAATTGAAAATTCAACTTTTTTGTTAAAAATTCATATATTTAATTAAAAAATCGTCTTTCTTGCTAGAAAATTTAATTTCCTGTTTGAAAATTAATCGTCTTGTTTAAAAATCCCTTTTTTTTCTTAAAAATTCAAGTATTGCAATTAACTATTGATCATTTTAGTAATAATTTATCTTTTTGGTTAAAAATGAAAATATTTGGTTAAAGGTTAAATTAAATTTCTTTAAAAAATAAACCTGTTTTTTGTGTAAAAATAATTTTTTTAACTGAAAATTTAACTATTCCATATTTGGTTAAGAAGTGATATTTTTAGTTCAAAATTCAACTCTTTTAATGAGAAAAAATGTTTTTTTTTAATTGTCTTTTTCGTAGAAAATTAATTTTCCTGATTGAAAATTAATCGTCTTGTTTAAAAATCCATTTTTTTGCATAAAAATTCAAGTACTGCAATTAACTATTGATCATTTTAGTAATGATTTATCTTTTTGGTTAAAAATAAAAATATTTGGTTAAAGTTTAAATTAAATTTCGTTAAAAAATAAATCTGTTTTTTGTGCAAAAATATCTTTTTTAATTGAAAATTGTCTATTCTATTTTTTGGTTAAAAGTGAAATTTTTTAGTTTAAAACTCAACTATTTGTTGGAAAATTGATATTTTTCAGTTGAAAATTCAACTCTTTAAGAATTAATGTATTTTTTTTAAATGGTCTTTTTTTTGTAGAAAATTAATCCTTTTGGTTGAAAATTCAACTATTTGTTTGAAGATTAATATATTTAATTTAAAAATCTATTTTTGTTTTTGCCTAAAAATTCAAGTATTGCAATTAACTATTGATCATTTTAGTAATTAATTAATTTTTTTAGTTGAAAATAAAACTATTTAGTTAAAGGTTAAATTAAATTTGTTTAAAAAATAAACCTGTTTTTTGAGCATGAATAATTTTTTGAACTAAAAATTTAACGATTCCATTTTTGGTTAAAAAGTGATATTTTTCAGTTAAAAATTCAATTCTTTTATTGAGAATTAATTTATTTTTTTACAAAAATCGTCTTCCACTAAGTTTTAATTAAAAGTAGATAAAATAAAAAATGTATTAAAACATTTTATTCAAATTCATGTATTTTGGAGACAAATTCGAGAAATTATTAATTATGTTTAATAGCATTATTTATTTATTTATTTATTCTATCGTTCTGAAATATTTAAGAACATTTTGTAATATTAATTAAATTTCTGTAAAATGAAAAGGGACATTATTTGTAATAAACTCGCGAAAAATCATATCTGGAAAAAGCTTGAGATTATTAGTAAATTGAAAATGTGTTGGGCGTTAGAGTATGACAACGCAGGCGTCATTTTCGTAGCCCGAAGAAGGGGATGCATTCACGACTTGGCCTGTTTAGCAGTCACGAGATCGCAATCACATATTTTTAGATAGTCGCACGTCGTAAGCGAGAGTGTAAATTTGTAGATTTTTAACGTTGTTCATTGTCAAACATTGTCATTGTTTAAATTTTGCCGAAGTCTTGTTTTTTTTTTCTCTCGAAATTCTTAACTAGTGGGAATTTGCAGGTACGATAATCGCAATTTGTGTGCAAAAAAAGCAGATATTTGGCAATTAACACCGTTCCAGGCTTCACTTACTGATGTCGGATATTGTGGTTTCTGCAAAAAAGTTTGTATTGACAGTTTTAGCAAAGATAAGGCTTTATCTCGCTTCATTAAAAATGGACCGACATCGCACTTTCCATCTTCTTTTAATATTTAAAAATATGAAAAATACATTTTCATAATATTTTCGGAAGAATGACATTCTACTATTTTCATTTTATTCCCATTTTCGAAAAGATTTTAATTAAAACGTTCTAAAAGTAGGGATTTAAAGACAAATTGCCTTCAAATTATAATAAGCCAGACTGTTTTTACTAAGTTTATTTGTTAATTTTATTACATTTTTTAAGAAAAAAAATCTTCGGTTTTCACTACTAAAATTAAAAATATACTATTTTTTAGAATCATTTACAACTTACAATTGAAAAAAACATAATTTTTAAACTCATCTTTTTTTAAAACAGAAATTTACTTTTCTCAAACTCAACTTTAAAAAAAATTCAAAAATTAGGATCATAGTAATCTTGTGCTGCATTAAAAAAAATAATTAAAATTACAGTTTAATACTTTTAAATTATCTGATTTTTAGTTGGTAGTGAAAAATGAGCTGGTTGAATTTTTTAAATTTTGATCAACAATTTGAAATTTTTTAATTTTTAAAGTGTTTAAAAATAAAAATGTTTTAATATCACAGTGGGGCCATCTTCCATCAACTTTAAATATTTAAAAATATGAAAAATACATTTCCATAATATTTTCGGAAGAATTACATTCTACTTTTAAAATTTTATTCGCATTTTCTAAAATATTTTATTGAAAACGTTTTAAAAGTAGGTATTTAAGAACAAATTGCTTTCAAATTATAATCCAGGCTCTGTTTACTAAGTTTATTTTTTAATTTGATTACATTTTTTAAGAAAAAAAATCTTCGGTTTTCACTACTAAAATTAAAAATATATCATTTTTTAGAATCATTTATAACTTACAATTTAAGAAAACAAAATTTTTAAACTCATCCTTTTTTAAAACAGAAATTTACTTTTCTCAAGTAGTGTTAGTTTGTTAAAAATTCATCTTCGGTTAAAACTTGTCGTTTGTAGAAAATTAATACTTTTGTTTAAAATTTCACCTTTTTGATTGAAAATTTATTTCATGTTTTTTTTGTTGAAAATTCAACTATTTGGTTAAAAATTTATCTATTTGGTTAAAAATTGGTCTTTTTCGATTAAAAAATAAATCTTCTTGTTTAAAAATAATTCTCTTTAATTGAAAATTGAACTATTGGGTTAAAAATTCACCTATTTAAAATCTTTTTTGTTGAAAATTCAAGTATTTGTTTAAAAGTAGTGTTAGTTTGTTAAAAATTCATAATTTTAAGTTGAAAATTTATCTTTCGTTGAAACTTGTTTTTTGTAGAAAATTAATACCCTTGTTTTATAAATTCATCTTTTTGATTGAAAATTTATCTCAGGTTTTTTGTTGTTGAAAATCCATATTTTTAGTTGAAAATTCAACTATTTGGTTAAAAATTGATCTATGTGGTTGAAAATTCATGTATTTTGTTGAAAATTGGTCTTGTTGCTAGAAAATTAATTTTCTTTCGAAAAAATTCACTTCTTTCGTTGCAATCCTAATTCTTTAGTCGAAAATTGATCTCTTATGGTAGAAAATTATTATTTTCTGATTGAAAATTTAACAGTTTGGCTGAAAATTGATTGAATTTATGTTTAATTTAAAATAAAGTCTTTTTTTGTTGAAAATTCAAGTATTTGTTTAAAAATAGTGTTAGTTTGTTAAAAATTCATAATTTCAAGTTGAAAATTTATCTTTGGTTGAAAATTTATCTATTTGGTTGAAAATTGGTCTTCTCCAATAAAAAAAAATAATCTTGTTTAAAAATTAATCTGTTTAATTGAAAATTTAACTATTTGGTTAAAAATTCACCTATTTTGTTGAAAATTGGTAGTTTTGGTAGAAAATTAATGTGCTTCGTAAAAAATTCACTTCTTTCGTTGAAATTTTAATTCTTTAGTCAAAAATTTATCTCTTGTGGTAGAAAATTAATATTGTTTGCTTGAAAATTTAACAGTTTGGATGAAAATTGGTTGAATTTGTTTAATTTAAAATTAAAGTATTTTTTTGTTGATGAATCAAATATTTGTTTGAAAGTAATATTAGTTCGTTAAAAATTCATAATTTTGTGCTAAAAATTCATGTTTTTGGTTGAAAATTTATCTCAGGTTTTTTTTTTGGTTGAAAATTCATATTTTTTGTTAAAAATTCAACTGTTTGGTTAAAAATTTATATATTTGGTAGAAAATTGATCTTTTTAGATAAAAAATTAATCTACTTTTTTAAAAAGTAATCTGTTTATTTGAAAATTCAACTACTTGGTTAAAAATTTACCTCTTTTGTTGAAAATTGGTCTTTTTGGTAGAAAATTAATTTTCTTTATGAAAAATTCACTTCTTTCGTTGCAATTTTAATTCTTTAGTCGAAAATTGTTCTCTTATAGTAAAAAATTAATATTTTTTGTTTGAAAATTTAACGGTTTGTTTGAAAATTGGTTGAATTTATTTCTAATTTAAAATAAAATATTTTTTTGTGGAAAATTCAAGGATTTGTTTAAAAGTAATGTTAGTTTGTTAAAAATTCATAATTTTAAGTTTAAAATTTATCTTTGGTTGAAACTTGTTGTTTGCAGATAATTCAAAACTCTTGTTTAAAAATTCATCTTTTTGGTTAAAAATTTGTCTCAGGTTTTTTTTTTTAATTTATATTTTCGGTTACAAATTCAACTATTTGGTTAAAAATTGATCTTTTTGGGTTGAAAATTCATGTATTTTCTTGACAATTGGTCTTGTTGCTTGAAAATTAATTTTCTTTAGGAAAAAATCACTTCTTTCGTTGCAATCTTTAGTCGAAAATTTATCTCTCATGGTAGCAAATAATTATTTTTGGGTTAAAAATTTAACAGTTTGGCTGTAAATTGGTTGAATTTATGCTTAATTTAAATTTAAAATCTTTTTTTGTTGAAAATTCAAGTATTTGTTTAAAAGAAGTGTTTGTTAAAAATTCAGCTTTGCTTGAAACTTGTTATTTGTAAATCATTATGTTGTTTAAAAATTTATCTCAGGTTTTGTTTTAGAAAATTCATATTTTTGGTTGAAAATTCCACTAATTGGTTAAAAATTCATCTATTTGGTTGAAAATTGATCCTTTTCGATAAAAAAATTAATCTTCTTGTTTGAAAAATCAACTATTTGGTTAAAAATTCACCTATTTAAAATATTTATTTGGTGAAAATTTAAGTATTTGTTTAAAATTAGTGTTAGTTTTTTTAAAAATTCGTAATTTTAAGTTGAAAATTCAACTCTTTAATTAACAATTTTTCTGTTTGGTTGAAAATTTATCTCAGGTTTTGTTTTTGAAAATTCATATTTTTGGTTGAAAATTCAACTATTTGGTTAAAAATTTATCTATTTGGTTGAAATTTTTTTTTTATAAAAAAAATTAATCTTCTTGTTTGAAAATTGATCTGTTTAATTAAAATTTCAACTATTTGGTTAAAAATTCACCTATTTAAAATCTTTTTTTGTTGAAAATTCAAGTATTTGTTTAAAAGTAGTGTTAGTTTGTTAAAAATTCATAATTTTAAGTTGAAAATTTATCTTTGGTTGAAACTTGTTGTTTGTAGAAAATTAATACCCTTGTTTAAAAATTCATCTTTTTGGTAAAAAACTCACCTATTTTGGTGAAAATTGGTCTTTTTGGTAGAAAATTAATTTTCTTTATGAAAAATTTACTTCTTTCGTTGCAATCTTAATTCTTTATTTGAAAATTTATCTCTTATGGTAGAAAATTAATATTTTTTGCTTGAAAATTTAACAGTTTGGCTGAAAATTGGTTGAGTTTATGTTTAATTTAAAATTAAAATCTTCTTTTGTTGGAAATTAAAGTATTTGTTTAAAAGCAGTGTTATTTTATTAAAAATGTATAATTTTTAGATAAAAATTTATCTTTGGATGAAATTTGATGTTCTTAGATAATTTAATACTCTTCTTTGAAAATTCATCTTTTTGGTTGAAAATTGGTCTTTTTTGATAGAAAAATTAATCTTCTTGTATGAAAATTAATCTGTTTAATTGAAAATTCAACTATTTGGTTAAAAATTTATCTATTTGGTTGAAAATTGGTCTTTTTCGATAAAAAAATTAATCTTGTTTTAAAATTAATCTGTTTAATTGAAAATTCAAATATTTGGTTAAAAATTCATCTATTTCAAATCTTTTTTTTGTTGAAAATTTAAGTATTTGTTTAAAAGCAGTGTTATTTTGTTAAAAATTCATAATTTTTAGATGAAAATTTATCTTTTTGGTTGAAAATTGGTCTTTTTCGATAAAAAATTAATCTTCTTGTATGAAAATTAATCTGGTTAATTGAAAATTCAACTATTTGGTTAAAAATTCATCTATTTTGTTGGAATTGGTCTTTTTGGTAGAAAATTAATTTTCTTAGTCGAAAATTTATCTCTCATTGTAGAAAACTAATATTTTTTGCTTAAAAAATTTAAAAGTATGACTGAAAGTTGGTTGAATTTATGTTAAATTTAAAATTAAAATCTTTTTTTGTTGACAATTCAAGAATTGGTTTAAAAGCAGTATTAGTTTGTTAAAAAGTCATCATTTTAAGTTGAAAATTTATCTATTTAGTTGAAAATTGGTCTTTTTCGATAAAAAAATTAATCTTCTTGTTTGAAAATTAATCTGTTTAATTGAAAATTCAACTATTTGGTTAAAAATTCACCTGTTTGGTTGAAAATTGGTCTTTTTGGTATAAAATAAGTTTTATTTATGAAAAATTCACTTTTTTCGTTGCAATTTTAATTCTTTAGTCGAAAATTGGTCTCTTATAGTAGAAAATTAATATTTTTTGGTTGAAAATTCGTTGAATTTATTTTTAATTTAAAATAAAAGCTTTTTTTGTTGAAAATTCAAGTATTTGTTTGAAAGTAGTGTTTGTTAAAAATTCATAATTTTAAGTTGAAAATTTATCTTTCGTTGGAACTTGTTGTTTGCAGATAATTTAAAACTCTTGTTTAAAAATTCATCTTTTTGGTCAAAAATTTATCTAAGTTTTTTTTTTAAATTTATATTTTTGGTTGAAAATTCAACTATTTGGTTAAAAATTCACCTATTTTGTTTTAAATAAATTATATTTTGACGTAAAATCCCTGGAATTTAAAGCGTTTCGAATTGAATTTAATATGGTGTCTACATAATTATATTTTTAAGACTCTCTAATTTAATCGTCAGTTTTTTTCCTTGAAAATAATAATTAGAAACGGCAATTTGAAGGAAAACAAATTGTGTAAATATTTTTTCATAATCCACCATATGTTGAGGTCAATAGCGTCAAAGCAATAAAAATACGTCACTAATTTAACGAGTCCCGTACATTACTTTCGACAACAATGAATACTGTTTTCCGAATCCAATAAAAGGCTGTTTTTATCAAATAATGTTAGTTTCCAGATAAAGTCATGAAATGTTTGTTTTTTTCCTTGAAATTGATATTCGGCAGCACTTTTGCTTTCAATTTGAGTTCCAATCTATATGCGAGTACCGTTCACGAAACCTTTGCCAACAAATCGAGGACATTGCAGTAGGCAAATGTGACTGGTGTCGACAAGAGCGACAGTGATACGATTTTTTTCTTTATCAAGTTCATTTTAAACAAGGATCTCATAATTTAGTTCAATTTAATTTATTTTCAATTCAAAAATTGATAAGTTTTAAGTTTTTTTTATATAAAAGGGCGTTTAAAAAAGAGGTAGGACTTTGGTATTTATTTATGGTTCACTATTGACCATATTGAACTCTTTTGTTTTTGAGTGAAGACACTATTTTACTAATATTTCGAAAAAAATCAATTTTTACAAAACAGTTAACTTTTTTGTTCGATTGTTGAATTTTCAAGCCAAGGAGACGAATTTTGAAATTATTCTATATTGTTTTAATATTTATGTATTTATTTATTTTTGATTATTTTATTTATTTTTTTATAATATTTATGCAGTTATTATCATTAATTCTTTAATCAATTTTCCACAAAAGAGTTATCTAAAATGTTGAATTTTAAACCTGAATTTTTAGCGAAACATGTAATGGTTAATATTTTAACCAGAATAGAGTTTAATTTTAAATAAAAAACAGCTTTATATAATCAAGAAAAAAAGATTAATTTTCAACAAAATGCTTGAATCTTCAAGTAAAAGAAATAAATTTTCAATCATATAGTTGCGTTTTTAACCAAAAAAATTTATTTTCTATCCAAAAAGACGATTTTTCTACCAAATAGATATATTTTCTATCCTATAGTTGAATACTCAACCAGGAGGATTCATTTTTAGTTGAATTTTCAATTAAAAAAGAGAAATTTTTAACCAAAGAATATAATTTTCAACAAAACAGTTACTTGTTTTAATTTAAAACCAAAAATATTTTTATTTTAAATAAAATAACAGTTGAACATAATAAAAAAATATAAATTTTCAATCATTGAGTTGCGTTTTTTACCAAAAAAATTTATTTTCTATCCAAAAAGATGATTTTTCTACCAAACAAATATATTTTCTACCAAATTGTTTAATTCTCACCCACTGGGTTGCAAATAGAACTACTTTTTTAATCATTCTTTTGTATGTGTGTGTGTTTGTTAAAGATTTATTATTTTAATTGAAAATTCATTTTTTCGGTTGAAAATAAAATTATTTATTTGAAAATTCACCTTAGTTTGAAAATTAGACTACTTTTTGAATTTTTTATAACTGAAAATTTATCTTTTTCAATTGAAAATTGGTTAAGAATTCAACTATGTAGTTTAGGAATTCAACTATTTTGTTGTAATTCAACTATTAGGTTGAAAATTTAACACTGTTGAAAATTTAGAAAATTTAACCCTGGTTTTGGTTGAAGCCTAATGTATTTTTTCTTCAGAATTTATTTGTTTGGTTGGAAATTATGTTTTTTAGTAGAAAGTTCCAGTATTTGGTTGAAATTTGATTAATAGTCCATCTTTTTACATGGAAATTCCAATTGAAAATCAAACTATTTCATTTTTAGTTTAAAAATGTGTCGTTTAATTCAGAATACAAGTATTCAAGAACTTTTTTAAAAATTCGTATATTTTGTTGAAAATTCGTATTTTCTGAAAAAAAATCAATTTTTAGTGGTTGAAGAATCATCTTTTGGGTTGAAATTTTTAACTTTTGTTAAAATTTATCTTTTCGAATTGCAAATTGAAATTTTTTGTCAAAAGATCGTTTTTTAATTCGTAAATTGATTTTTTTTTGTTAAAAATTCATATTTTTGATTGAAAAATTGACTATTTTGTTGAAAATGCGTTTAATTTTTGGTTAAAAATTAATTTTTTGAATTGAAAATTTATCATTTTAGTGAAAAATTCAACTATTGGGTATTAAATGATAATTTTTGCTAAAAATTCACACTTTTTGTTGAAAATTTAACTATTTCGTTGAAAATTAT
Organism: Druon quercuslanigerum; assembly: GCA_010014905.2. NCBI lineage: Eukaryota > Metazoa > Arthropoda > Insecta > Hymenoptera > Cynipidae > Druon > Druon quercuslanigerum. The sequence goes on from JAAAKG020215890.1 coordinate 16,590, forward strand.
TTTAATTTTTGGTTTAAAATTAATTTTTAAATTGAAAATCAATCTATTCTATTTTTTATTGAAAATTTTGTGTTGTTTTAAGTTAAAAATGCAAGTATTTGATTAAAAAATTATCTTTTTAGTTGAAAATTCAAGAATTTGTTGAAAAATTCGTGTATTTTGTTGAAAATTCGTATGTTCTAGAAAAAGGGTAAATTTTCATTGTTAAAGAATCACCTTTTTGTTGAAAATTTATCTTTTTCGACCGAAAATTTAACTGTATTGTCAAAATTTCTTTTTTTACTTTAAAAATGGATTTTTTGTTGTTAAAAATTCGCACTTTTTGTTGAAAGTTTAATTATTTCGTTGAAAGTGCGTTTAATTCTTGGTTGAAAATTAATTTTTTGAATTAAAAATAAAAGTATTACATTGTTTCTTGAAAAATGTCGACTTTTTTATAAATTAGTTTTTTTATCTTGAGGATTGACTTTTTTGGAAAATTCATTTTTTGTTGAAAATTTAGCCTATTTTTTTGAAACTTCCACTATTTTTTATTTGATTAATATTTTTGTTGAAAATTCGCACTTTTTGTTAAAAATTTAATTATTTTGTTGAAAATGCGTTCAATTCTTGTTTGAAAATTAATTTTTTGAATTGAAAATTCATAATTTTATTTGAAAATTCAACTATTTGGCATTAAAATATTTTTTTTATTGAAAATTTATCTCCTTGTTGAAAATTCTACTTTTCGTGTAGAAAATTTAACCCTGCTTTTGGTTAAAGCTTAATGTATTTTTTCTTTTTAAAAATTTGTTTATTTGGTTAAAAATTAAGTTTTTTAGTCGAAAAAATTCAGTATTTGGTTGAAAGTTGAACTATTTTGTTAAATTTTTTTTTCTGAAAATGTAACATTTTTAGTTGAAAATTGAAATTTGGTTAAAATTGGATTAAGAATCCATCACTTTACATGGAAATGCAAATATTTTGTTGAAAATTGTACTATTTTGTGGAAAATTCAAGTAATTTGTTAAAAATTCATGCTGTTTTTTTGTTTAAAATTCAACTGTTTCGTTAAAAATTTACGTATTTAGACAAAAAGTTCCGTCATTTTGGATTTGGAAATTCTCCTTTTTTGTCCAGAATTAAACTACCTTCTAAAAAATTTAATTATTTCGTTGAATGTGCAGCTGTTTATGGATGAAGTTTTGTTGAAAATTAAATTTTAATTTCAATCAAACGATTTTTTAACAAAACACATGCTAACCAAATTCAGTTGAATTTTCGATTAAAAAATATAAAAAAGACGAATTTTTAACCAAATAGTTGAATCCTTAACTTAAACAGATTAATTTTGAAACATGCAGATGTATTTTTGACACAAAATTTTTTTTTCTACCACAAAAGACAAATGTTCAATAAAATTCCAAAAATTATAACCAAATAGTGGAATTTGCTATCAAAGAAGACGAGTTGTTAACTAAATATTCTGCAAAATGGATGCGATATTAGATCAAATTTTATTATTTTTATTTTTAGTTAATAATTTTCATTGTTTTTTAATTTTTTTAAACTAAATAGTTACATTTTTAAACTAAAAAATATCATTTTTTAATCAAAATGATTCAGTTAAATTTTTATTGAACAAAATTAATTCCCAACGAAAAACAAAACGAGTTTTCTATTAAACAGTTTAATTTTTTACACCAGACCAATTTTTAACAAAAAAAGTTTATTTACAACCAGGCAGTAGAATTTGTTACAAAATATTTGAATTTTCAAAAAAAAAAAGAATATTCAATTACTAACGTTTAAGAAAGTGGTTCAACTTTCAACCAAGGGATTGAATTTTTAATCTAAACAGATAATTTTTCAACAAAAAGTGTAATACGTAATATTTCAACAAAAAAGATTTTAATTTAAAGTAAATAGTAAAATTTTCTACCAAACTTTTTAATTTTCTTGACAAAAATACGAACTTTCTACAAAACAGAGAGATATATTTTTTTAAACCGAAAAGATGAATGTTCAACGTAGTAATTAAATTTTCAATAAAAACAAAATGTGTGCTATAAAGGAACAGAATTTCAATCAAAATGTTGAATTATCATGCCAAAAAGAAGATTTTTCAATTAAAATTGATAAATAAATAAATTTAAAATATTCTATTTAACAATTTTTAAAAATTAGAAATCCTTCTCAAATAATAAGCAATAATTTAAATACTAAAGATTCGAAGTATTTTTTTCGAAATTTGTCTTTTTGTTATTGTTGAAAATTAATTTTTTTTAACTGGACATTTAACTATTCCATTTTTGGTTCAAAAATTCCATCTTTTTCCGTTACCAATGCAACATTTTGCTTAAAAATTAATCTGTTTTTAATTCAAAAATTTAAACTATTGGTTAAAAGTTCGATTTTTTTATAGAAAATTAATTTGTTTGGTTTAAATTTTGTTTTCAGCTGAAAATTCATCCCTTTGGTTTAAACTTAAGTATTGTATTTTTTTTTAGACCCAAAACTAATTTTTTTTAACTGATCATTTCACTCTTAGATTTTTTATTAAAAATTTCTTATCGTTCAGTTGAAAACTCAACTATTTGATCGAAAATTTATATATTTTAGTACAAAATTAATTTTTTGTTTCAAAAATTTATTTTTGTATTAATTGCTTCTTTTTTGGTTGAGCATTCAACTATTTTATTTAAACTTTAAATACATTGTTGAAAATTGCTTTTGTACTTGTTAAACATTCATAATTTTAGTTGAAAATTCAGCTCTTTGTTTATTATTTAAATATATTGTTGTTGACATTTTTTTTTGCTTAAAATTAGTTTTTTTTTAACAGATGATTTGGTTTAAAAAAATATTTTTGTTATTTTTTAGGTGAAAATTCAACTGCTTGATTGAAAATGTATGTATTTTAATGAAAATTCGTCTTTTTTAGCGATAAATTAATCTTTTTGTTTAAAGATTTATTATTTTAGTTAAAAATTTGTCTCTTTGGTTGAAAAATTAATTTTTTAATTGAAAATTTGGCTATTAGATATTCGGTTAATTTTTTTTTTTTAGTTGAACATTCAACTATTTGTTAGAAAATTATTTCTCAGTAGAATATGAATTTTTTTAATTAAAAACTATTTTGAACAAAAAATTAACTATTTCATTTGCGGTTGAAAATTGATCTTTTTGTTTGAAAATTCAGCTTCTTTGAAAGTTGAAAATTTATCTCTTCGGTTGTATAATTTCACGTTTCAGAGTGAAAATATTCAATTAGAAGCGTACAAAATTAAATGTCTTAAATGTCCTTAAGAATATAAATAATGTTAAATACAAGTATTCATGTTTTATTTATAACGGAAATTGAAAATGTTAATTTTCCTGCTTAGAATTTCATTAAAATTTAAACTGCTTCCCATTTAATAAGATTTTGAATGAAAAAAAATCGATTTCGGAAAAGAATGCCAATAAGAAGAAAATTCAAGTTTATTATTTTTTCTATCTTCCTATCGAAATGTGTTTAAACAAATTTATGCCATTAATGGCACTATTTTTCTTATCCTCGATGTAAGTCTCGGACCTTTGCTGTTTTATTAAAGTCAAGAGCAGGGACCGGCTAGATTTATTTTTGATCTATTGCCAGTAACCGAAGGCTTCACTCTAAATAAAAAAGAAACGATTGTGAAATAATTTTTCATATTTGTTACTTAGTTTTTTTAATATTACTTTGTTCCAAGTTAAAGTAAAAAGAATTTGGATAAAAAAGATTCGGAAAATAGTGGAAAAAGGTTGATAATAAATGAATTAGTCCAATGTCATTCGTAAAATTTCTTGTCAGAAACTTGCGCCATGATGTCAGCATCGACAATTTTTGCTCTGAAGCTAGAGAATATTCTCTTTAAGATTCTTAAAAGTTAATTTTAGAAGATCACGAGTCGAATGAACTTTAAAAGTTCTATTTTATTATGACTAATTTCTAGAAGTTTTTCATTCATCATTTTTTTTTGTTATTTGTTTACTATTTTTTCAATAAAAATATAAAATACGTATTTTTAAGTAATTTAAATAATCATAATATTTATATAATCATAATAATTATAATATTTTTAAATAGAATGAAATCTTCTGATATCGTATAGATTTCTCTAAAATCCTATAGAATAATTTTAAATAGTTTGAAGAACTTAACAAACAAATTTTAATTCATCATTATCGATTGATCGGTTTTGAAAGCCCGTGAAGTCCCAGGATTTTAATTTAAAATCGTTTGAAGTCATTTGAAATGTCTGTTAAAAGTCTATTAAAATATTTTGCAATCCCTAGAAATCTCTGAAATTTCTTTAAATTTTTAGAAACCTCTTGAAATCCTGTTAACCTTTGAAAGTTGTTTAAAATAACTTGAAATTTTTTGAAAACACTTGATACCTTTCAAACCATGAGCCATCAATACAAATTTTTTAATATTAATATTATATTAATATTATATATATTTTCATAAGAATTAGAAATGCTGTGAAATCTCTTTAAATATTTTGAAATCCATCGAAAATCTAAAAAGAAAATTGTAAATACTTTGAAATTTGAAAAATTCTTTCAGATCAATTAAAATCTTTAGAAATAACTTAAAATCTGGTAAAATCCTTAAAAATATTTTGAAATATTTTAAGAATCTTCAAAAAAATTTTAAAATTCTTTGGTATCTTTTGAGATACTTAAATTTTTTTCGAAAATACTCGAAATCTTGAGAATTTTTGTAATATCAGATGATACATTTCTAAAAGTCTATCGATAGATTTTGCAAAATTGTTTAAAACCTCTCTAAATATTTTGAAGACTTTTAAAACTGATTGTAGTCTATAACGATATTGTGAAATTCTTTAAAATATTTTCATAACCATGGAATCTCAAAAGATTCTTTAAAATCCCTTAAAATATTCTTGAATCACTTGAAATCCTTACGGAATCTGTTAAATCCCTTTGAAAAATTTACTGTAAATCGTTTTGGAAGTGATGTGAAATCTTTTACACAATTTTGAAACACTTCAAAAATCCCTGAAAACATTAAAAATATGTTGCAATTCTGGAAAATTATTTGTAATCTATTGAAATGTTTAGAAATAACTTGAAATCTTGTGATTTCCTTGGAAATCTTTTGAAATCCATTTATAAATTTTTTAAATTGTTCAAATCTTTTTGAATCCATTGAAATTCCTTGTCAGTTTTCAAAGTTACTTGCAATCCGTACAATTTTAAAGAAATTTTTGATAAATCCGGAAATATTTCGAAAATCATTGAAAACTTTTTAAATTTCAAATCTTTTAAAGCCCTCGAAATCCCATAACATTCTTTGCGATCTCTTAAATTGGTCTAAAATATCTTAAAATCGTTTGAAATCCCGTGAAATATTTCGAAATACTTCGGAAACCTTAAAATATTTTCAAACTTTACAAAACTTGAAATTCTGAAATCTTTTGAAATTTTCTAAAATCTTTGGATATCTTTATAGTCGAATTATATCAGTATTATTATTATTATTATTATA
>JAAAKG020215901.1:0-22106 GCA_010014905.2 Druon quercuslanigerum
TCAAGATCATTACTGGAGTAATGAACAAATAACGATTCACCCATTCGTTGTTTACTTTGAAGAAAATAGGGAATTAAAATACGAAAGTTATATGATCATTTCTGAATGCCTAAATCACGATGAAACTGCTGTCAATTTGCATATCAAGAAATAAATTGAAGAATTAAAGAAACGACACGCAGCAACATACCTAATTTATTTTACCGACGGAGCTGCATCGCAATATAAAAATAAGTATAACTTTATCAATTTTGCCTACCGTGAACAAGATTTTGGAGAGAAAGCTAGATGTAATTTTTTCTCCACATCCCATGGAAAAAGTTCATGCGACAGATTAAGTGGCACCTTGAAGCGTGGTGTTGCAAAAGCGAGTCTTCAACGACCACTCGACAATCACATCACGACTCCTCAATTGCTTTATGAATGGGCCAAAGAAGCACTGCCCAAAATCAAATCTATTTATTGCACTGCAAAATATTATGAAGAGATTGTGCAGTTTTTAGATCGTCGATTTTTGCAAGCTCAGACAAGTAACGGCAGTCGACCACGACGCTTAGCCGAGGCGGGAGAGTAAACGTGCACGCTTCGGTTTAAAACTGCATAACTCAGCAACCAGAAGAAGGTACACGCTTTTTTTTAATGAAAGGTAAAATCATAAGGAATAATTGAAATGAGAAAAATTAAAAAAAAAACGAGCTCAAAACGAAAAATCAAAATTTTTTTGAAATTTTTTTATTTGATATTTTGATTTTTTTTCTAAATTTTTATAGAAAAAAGGGTACTGCATTTTACATAACACCTATAAATTTGATAAAAATCGGTTGAAAAATTTCTGAGGTGGAGTATTTTCAAAAAAGTATATCAAAAAAGTTAAAAGTGACGTAATTCCTACAATTTTGAAATTTTCTCAAAAATATTTTACCACAATATGTCTTACCTATCTAACACTATTATTCCCCCCAGTTTAAGGAAAATCGCTGATCTGGTTAACAACTCTGATATTCCTGACCTGGAACCTCTCAATTGCATCTAGCTTTATTCAGAAGTTCTCGCATTTACCTGTTCATTTGGCGAGAGGAGAGAAAGCTGCAGAAAATCACCCCTTGATTTCAGCCAGTTTTTCCCAGACATTCGCCCCTACCCATCGAATGCGAACGCTCATCCTCAACGTCAAAACCTCCCCTCGCTCAACATTAGTTGAAACGCAGCGAATAATACACAACGGCGGTCGTATATCGCAAGTGGTCACCCATCCGACTGCTATCTACGCTCGAAATGGCTTGACATCTGGATTCTTCCCGAGTCGAGATTCACCTCGTAGCTAATGCCGTGTCGGTAACTATTTTGTTAACATGGAGCCATTCACAAAATAAACATTTTTCAGAAACTTCTGACCATTGGGCTTAACCATTCAATTGATCTTAACATGGAGAATGATACCTCGGCAGACCCCTCCCCCCCTTAACTTATCACGTATTTTGTGAATAACCCCTAAGTATTTGTTAACTGATTTAGAGCTAGTTCTTCCCAGAATTGATGCAGCGCTGCGGGGATGAGTGAGAGGAGCTGCGGGGGATGTGCGTTGTGCACTCAAGCGTAAAAAATCAGTTTAGAGTCTCCAGATAAAGGTCCACCGTCAGCTCCAAAACCGGCACTAATTCCAGGCTTCACTTTATATCATTTTTGGTTAAAAATTTAATTATTTGGTTGAAGTTAACCTGAATTGTTGAACATTCGTCTTTTTCAATATAAAAGTCAACTAATTCCGAAAAAATTGACTTTTGAGCTTGAAAATACGGTACCTTTACATTAATTTTATAATAAAAAAAATTACTCCTCTATTGCTCTCCTATTTTCGTGAAAAATGATCAAAAATTACGCATTTCGGATTAAAAAGTCTGTTAAAATATTGTATTTGTATGTTTAGATTGTTTTATTTTAGGTGTTTATCAAATGAAATCCAAAATTTTTTCCTGTAAGGGTGGGGAGGGAGGTGTTCGTAGTTTTGACTGTTCGCGTCAAAACTTTTTGAATTACGAGTTTAAATAATTTAAATAGTGTCGACCTAATTTTCTTTAGCCATCAGAATTCGTTTGTTTAATCAATATAACCAAGAAACCAACTCTGAAAGCATATATCTAGCATACAATAAGAAATATAGCAGTTCTAGAATCTCCTTCTTTAAAATAATAGTTTTATGTTAGATATTCGATATTCAAATATCAGTATATATTAGTAGTATATATTAGTATATATTAGGAATACTATAAATAAATATATAAAAATGTATCAATAAGTGACCTCGTGAATATGGCTAAAACTCAAGGCACGGGAAAGTCGACCGATCGGCGATCCAGAGTCAAAACTTCGGATATTCAAGAAGAAGAAAGTACCAAAAGTTGGCCAGGTGAACACAAACTATGTCTTCCAATTACAGATAAATCTGATCAGCTTTTGGCGAGACTACTACAAAATAGTGCAAAGTAAACATAATTTTATAATCCATACTTTAACATTTAATTAACAGAATTCAAAATGTATCTTCCTATTTTAGAAAACAAGGTGAAATTCCTTTTCACTATCCGCACAGAAACTACCTTGAGAAGATTGAACATAAAAAGGAAATTCATGAACCTCTTGTAAGAAATTTCATACAATATTTACTTGTTGAAATTTTTAATATTAATTCCAGTAAATCGACTACGTACAGATTTTTAAATATTCTTAAATGTTTGAGCCCATCAAAAATATCTGCCAACCCTACAAGATTTTTTTATATCAAAGTTTTAAAATTTTAAAAAGCAGATTTCAGAAATTATAAAATATAGCGGGGTTATATTATGCCATGAATCTCTGATACCCAGTCACTTAAAAAAATAATGTGGCTTTCTTGTAATTATACATTCAATCAAGCTAAGATTTATGTCTGAATAGATTCTTAACATTTATTTTTAACATTTCTGTAAGTAGTTGAATTTTAAACTATATAATGTAAGTTTCCACCAAATGGAAAAATTTTCACTCCAAAAGGATGCATTTTTAAGCCAAAATATAATAGTAGGCTTTTGAAATAAAAAGAATTACCTTTCAACCAAAAATATGATTTTTAAGAAAATCGCCAAATTCTCAACAAAATCATTAAGTTTTCAACTAAATAGCAGCATTTTTAACTAAAAGAGATGAGTTGAAAACCTAAAATATAATAATCGACTATCGCATAGTAATCCGGGATGTAAAATAAAAGCTTTGGTTTTTCAATAGAAAATCATGCTTCAATCTATACCCTACTTGGTAGCATTATACAATTATGTCCCCGAAATTACCGGCAGTGGGTAAATTTGGTATTTGAAGACAAAATATATAACACGTGAACTTTTGGCACCCTCCAACTTCAAATAATTTGTTCTTGAAAAGCAATTTTTGAATTCATTTTTGTAACATTTAGAGTATTAGGTGCGAGGTGATTCTCGACTCGAGAAAAGTCCACGTAATTATCAAAATATTTCGAGACCCCCGTGAAGTACGTTACGTTTGTACGTCGTTTATACTGTTTGTAGATCCAATATTTTCACTTGCACCCTCCTGATTGCGAAATTAGGGGCGAAATTGGTTTCGGGGGGTTAACTTCACGCATCACCCGACATTCAAATTTCTCAAATTTGCTTTTTGCATACGCTTGAACGTCGTTTGTACTGTTTGTTCATTCAATATTTTCGTTTGTACCCTCTAGGTTACCCGGCTAGCGGAAATCCAAATGTCGTATCATCCCCCCGAAATTCAAATTTCTCAAATTTTCTTTTTGCATACGTTTGTACGTCGTTTGTACTGTTTGTACATTTCATATTTCTGTTTATACTCTTCTGGGGTACCCGGCTAGGGGAAAATAAAAACTGCTTGACATCCCCCCGAAATTCAAATTCCTCAAGTTTTCTTTTTGCATACGCTTGTACGTCGTTTCTAATATTTGTACATTTAATATTTTCGTTTGTGCCCTCTTGGTTGCCCAGCTAGGGAAAAATCAAAATGGCGTGCCGTCCCGAAGTACGACATCAAACGTTACCATAAAGAAAAATTCAAAAATTTAAATTTTAGGGGCATGGCAAAAAATTTTGATTTTCCCCTAGCCGGGAAACCAAGAGGGTACAAACGGACATATGAAATGTACAAACAGTGCAAACGGCGTGCAAACGCATGAAAAAAGAAATTTTGAGAAATTGGAATTTCGGAGGGATGCGTGAAGTTAGCCCCCCGAAATCAATTTAGCCCCTAATTTCGTAACCAGGAGGGTACAAACGAAAATTTTTGATGTGCAAACAGTACAAACGACGTACAAACGTATGTTTCTGCGACGCATGACCGGGTTGTCGTTTTCCTGTCTCCTGACCAACCGTCCAGGCAAATGCGAGTACTTCTAGTAAAGCCGGCTGCAGTGCGGGTTATCACTATCTGTGATTTAATTTATACAGTGATTGCAAGCATACCTTAGTAAAATTTGAATTTTCACAGGCCTATACCCAGTGCTAAAAGACGCAAATGATACTTTAGCAGCAAAGGTGACCCATGTATAGCCTTTTTCTCCGGGGTTTAAAAGTATAAAGGCAAAGTGCAATAGGTTTTAACCGCAATTCTATAGGACTTGAATAAACCAAACTTGTAAGAGAATAACTTTATAACGTTAATTAATAGTTATTAATTATATAAGCTTAGCTTACTTTTGTAATTACTATATTCAGCTATATTAAATATCTAAAAAGAAAGTTTTCGTCTATAAATATACAAGGAACATTATATTTGAACGATTCATAAAAATAAAAGATAAATTCTTAAATACATAGTATGAAAGCAACTAGCAATTTAGAACAAAGCATTGATTTTAAAATCTCAAAAATAAAATGATCTTTGATATTTTAACGGAGATGGTTGGTATCACCGAGCTTGATTCCGACACACATTTATACGAAGAGCGAGAGATTTATTGTAAAAGAAACACGAAATATGAAAGATTTCCGGTTTCGAACAAACTCCCGACTATTTCTCGCCTTTTTTCGATGCTCAAGATTCTAGAATAAATTTAGGGCCAAAAGTTAAGGTCCCTCACCCCTTTTGATTGCAACTAGCTAAAAAAATCTTTGAAATGTCTAATAAAAGGATCCGAAAGCCCAATGTCTTTAAAATTCAAAGATATGATCCCTTTTATGCAAAAAATTGTTGTCCATACTTACATGGCAAAACACCTAAAAAACAGGGGTTTTCGGCCCCCTTATTCAAGCGTCAACTTTCACCTGTGCCCAGAAAACGATCAATATCAGGAAAAATCTGAAAAAAAATTAAAAATGCAATACATTCCTGAAAATTCGGAAATACTCAACAATTTACCTTTTGCGGGGATTTATTTAAAAATACTTTACCTGGTTCCGATGACAATAGTAACAGAGTGGGTTTGTTTCTGGAGTTACTATTGACATTGAAAGATTACTTTTTTCTAACCACTTGTCCTGATGTGCCGGAACGCGCGCTAACACAGATTAAAGTCAGAAATATTCAAAATATCATTCCTTGCTTAACCATGATCTTAATTCTTAATTAATTAATTTTTGGTAATTCTTAAGATAAAGTATTTGCAAATAAATCTGCGTAAAAAGTAAATTAATGAATATTTTACAATTTTTGGCCCTATAACTACGGACAACATATTTTTTCAAGAAATGGATCATATAGTTGAAGTCCGAAGACTTTAGGCTTTTACATGTTCTTTATTAGACAATTCAGATGATTCTTTAGCGAGTTGCAATTAAAAGAAGCCTTGACTTTTGGCCTCGACTTTAGTTTCTTGGTTTCCCGATTTTCCCGGTCCCTCACCACCCTTTTGCTATTCATGTCATCTCCGTATTTTGATTTTTTATACTAAATATGTAAAATTTTGAATACCATTCAAGATATCAGAAATTCTTGCAATCATTCTTGCAATTCAGTTTCGTAGATTAAGATGTAGAGGTAAGGACAGGTTGAAAATTGGTTGTTTTTATTTTTATTCTTAAATCTCACAGTTTGTAAGGCATTATTATAAAATTCCGCTTAAAGTTATGTTTAAGTTTTGCTAAGTCAGCGACTAAGTTTCATTGAAATCGGTTGAGAAATGCGCCTGCAATCCAAAAGTGATCAAAAATATATGATTATTCCAGATAAGGATTCAGGATTGTTAGCTCTTTTTCTATACCTATAGTAGCGATTCGCTGAAGTGAATTTTAATATTTATCTTCTTTAAATAGTTACTTTTTTGTAAACATTTTTAAATTATGATTTAACTATATATTATATTATTAAAGCCGTATGTTGATTATCATCATTTATTATTCTAGGCAGGATTTTCTAGTCAACAAGAAGCAATAAGACCGAAAATAGTCAAACCTTATATTCCATTACCAGATGTAGAAAAAAATGAAGATGTATTTTCTCAACGCGGACTTTCTTTACCTAAGCCAGTGAAAAGTATGTAGTTAAAAGCTGAAAAAAAATAATCGAAAAATATAATAATTTTCTTTATAATTGTGAAGTACAAGTCCACCCAAAAGGCAAAGTTCTCGATGACGAAAAGGAAATTAGTGACTTGAACAAGCGTCTGCCACCAAAAATTGTTGATCAATTTGAATTGATAAAGAAATTAAGGACAGATCCGTCTGTTGATTTTTATTACATGGTGTACGCAGTTCACAGATCGTCTGAATTTTTTACGCCTTATGCCCTCAAGTAAACCTCAATCATTTAAATCTTTTTAAATTATAAAAAATTAAAGTTTTGTGTATTGAGCATGTAAACATCGCATTATATTTTTGGTGTGCAGAGTAGTTTCTTACGAAGAAATTGATAAGTCGTATATGACAATCAGCGCTAATGGCATCACTCAATACAGTTCAGATGAAATAACATTCACACCCATAGCATTGTGGGAAAGAGAGTATTCTTATTATTTGAAACTTTCAAAAGTAAGTATCAACAAATGAGTCCGGAAAATGTATCATTCGTTCGTTTTTTACGAAATTTAAGGAAATTTTTTTTAAACTGAAAATTAGTTTTTTTATGTTCATAAACTGCGGGGCTCGAACTCACGACACTATTTTAACGAAAATACCACTATTTTCTCGTAATTGCCTTTTTATGAAATATATTGTTGAGCTTCTTCGCTAGATTTGCTAAAATGTCATACCCACCATCTCAAAAATCGAAATCTCAAAATTTTCAAGAGATTTCAAAGATTTTAGGCGATTCTAAGGGGATCTTCTATATTTTAAATGATTTCAGGGTTTTGATTTTTGGGTATATTTTTACAAATTCAAAGGAACTATTTAACAAAATTTCAACACTTTTAATGTTTTTCAAAGAATTCCGTAAAACTTCCTAAAAATTCAAAGGATTTTAAAGGTGTTACGGATATGAATTAAATTTAAATGAATACTAAATGCAAGGAATTCTAGCGAATGTCAAGTAATTTTGACGATTTCAAGGGATTGAAAAAGATTGACTTGTTTTCTAGGAATTTGTACAGGATCTCAGCAGATATTATGGGATTTAAAAACTTTAAACCATATTTCAAACGTAGTTAATTCCTCAATATAATATTTACAAAATTGCATGACACTATATTGCTACTATTTTTTTTAACTTTCTACTACTATTAAGAATACTTTGTATATCTCAAATGAGTCTGAGGCCTGAAACTGTTAAATCTAAAGTATTTTTAATGTTAAGTTTTTTGAAATGTAAAACCCAGTGTATTAATATTTTAATTTTCCAATTCTAGATTCGAACTTTCTCAATTTTCCGAACTTGGAAAGCTTTTTATGTATGGCGAAAGTCAATCAGGTGGAAAAAATATAACGAGGCGAGGGATCACATGAAAGAAAATCTTTTTGTATCGAATTCAAGTTTAAGTAAAGCTCTGCTCGAAGTGAAAGCTATGTGTGCAGCATTTCTACACGTATCTCTCGTCGATACAAGCCTCATCGAAAAATTGCCTCTTTTCATCTTTGTAGAAATGCAAGTATGTTAAAAAAAATTATATACAATAATATGCAAATACATTCGTTTTTCTTAAAAAATTCTGTCAAATTACTGCTAATCAAATACGATTAATAATACATTTTAAATACAGTTTACTAAGCTGGAAGATGTTAAAAGTAAATTAGATGAATTCAGAAAAATTACTATGGAATTAGTAAACGAAGCTTGCATTAGATCACTTCTGGAAGCTGGATACACGCCCAATGACTCAAATATAACGATCGAACAAACTGAGTTTGGGAAACTGGGTAAATACTTAAAACATACAATTTTCTAAGTTTATTCTAGCCTAATCATTATAAATAATCATTGTTTTCATATACGCATATGTTAAAAAATTTCAAAAAATGAATAATTTTTTCTTCAGATAAATGATTAATTTTTGAATCGTTATTAATAGAATAGTTAGTGGAATTACCCACTTTTGAAATCTGTTGTAAACGTACACCTCCCTTAGAATCCGTTCAAATTTTTTGATATTCTGTGAATTCACTTAATATCTTATGCAATCCTTTAAAAAGACTTAAATACCCCATGCAGTTTTTTTAATCACTGTAATTAGTTTTATGCTTTAGGCTTTAGATATTTAAATAATATATTTAAATAAGTTTTGTGAATTTTTTTCAGATTTTTTGAAATCCAATGAAATTGTTCGAATTTCCTTAAAATCCTCTACAATCCAATGAAAATTTGTGGAATTTCTTCAAATCACGAGAAATCTTTTAAAATCTTTTTAATTAAAATTGGAATATATCTATAACAGCACCTCTATCATTTTGGAAGTTCTTCATGATATCCTTAACCTTCAGAGACACTCATTCTATCAACTGGGTTTTCCGACGTATCGTCTTCTGTGCCGAAGTTGTGCTGTCCCATAACTTCACTTCCTTTACATTTCCTAATTCCGACTAACTCTGCACTACTACTTCCTTTCTTTTTATTCTTGTGTATTTGCGAATGTTGTTATGTTCAAATTTCTTAGACAGACTTGTTTATTTTCTTTAATGGCTACGCGAATTTCATCATTCCGCCACGCATCACCAGTCATTCTTCCTACAACAGCAGTACCACACACTTCAGTTTAAGTTATAAAAGTAATTTTCTGGAACATTGTGCAAGCGCTCTCTATATCTTTATTGTGAATTAGCGTCTACCAAGTTGTTCCATTTAGACGTTCATTTATCTTACTTGTAAGTTCTATTCGTTTTTCTGGTTTATGTGAATGATCTATTTTGATTCGTGTATGTTTCGTGTTTCTAGTTCTCTATCTTCTCCATCCTTGACCTAAGTTGATTTTTTAAACTAAGAGGTTCCGTTTCACATTTAGAATCTCTCATTACCCTTTTATTTCTCACTTGCTCTCTCAGTCTTTCGTCAACCAAAGTTGTAATCTATTCCGAGACTACTCTAGAGTTTGTAATATTTATTGTTTAAAGTTACGCCTAACTACAAACTTAATGCGAGAAACGTATTTTACAATTAAAAATCATGTCCAAAGTAATAAACCAGTCGACGTAAGGTGAAGAGTCCAGTTATAACCTCAGTCCACATGACTTTGGTTAATGGAGAAGAAATATAGGAACAAAACTAGTATCGAAAAAAGTCATGGTTTGTTTGTGTTGTACAACTGAGGTGGGCACCAGCCTTTAGCAGTGTAATAATAGTTAATGATAATTAATAATTCTTTTAATCTTTTAAAATTCTCCAAAATTTGTTCAAATTCTCTGAAATTCACCAAAACATTACAAAATCCTGTGAAATTACGTCAAAGCGGATATTTCTGGAAAACCTGGAAACTACTCTTGAATATGTCAAATTTTCCAAAATCCCCTACAATCCACTGAAATTCTTGAAAGCTCTTAAAAATTTCTTTTAGTTCTTTCAAATGCCCAAAAAGATCTAAAAATTTTTCAGTCCTATACAGTTACTTAAATAAATTAAAACTACCTTGAAACACCCTAAATATCTTAAATCCTTCAAAATCTTTTTTGAAACCCATTCAAATATTGATAAATTTGTTGAAAAATTTAACAGCTTGAAATTTGTTTCTGATTCGCAGGACGAATGTGAACTTCTTATTCTTAATTATTTATTTAATCGCTTCCAGGTCGTTTTGCTGGGACAAAATTTAAAATGCCAAAAGATGGTATTTTAAAGATGAGTCACATAGAACAAGCAAGAAAAAGAGAAAAGTGTTATCGTCTATCATGGTAATTAAAAAAACACTTGTTCTCCTCAACATATCACTCACAAAAGTAATTTAAATTTAATTTCAATAAATATTTGACTTATATTCAGTTTTATTCAACTGATTGATTATCTTCAAACAAATATGATGCAAGATTTAATGCACAATACATACAAGGCTTTAATTAATACCCTGCAAAGTCATACTAAATGTTTATCATCGGATTTTAACGTTGATGTTAACGCTGATGCGGCAGATGTAGCGAATTTGTCGGAAAAACGACTTATTTCGGCTCAGGTTTATATAAAATTTGATTTTTATATTAACTTAATTGGTACTTAAAAATATATACCGTAGTAGTCTAAATAATCAAACAATTTTTAGTGCCCATACTTTATAGTGGATCTCGTAATCACTTCGGAAACCGGAATCACATTGGATCCTTCTGAAGACATTTTTTGGCATGTTTTTAAAACAATCCAGCTAATGTGGGAAGAAAACATGTTCTCAATAAAACCTTTCGTGTCTGATCCATTCTTCAATATTTTTACAAGGTCTCAATAGCAAACTAAATGGTTCATTTTAAAAAATTTTAATAAACGGATTAACGACTTTGTGATATTCTAATTTTCTTCAAACTATTTCTTAGACCAATGATTAACCACAAAGTTGAAAATCGAATTTCCGGAAATCCTCCTGAAATTTTACAAATTCTGAAAGATGATTCTCATATGATTTCTCTCAAGCAAGAATTTAAAAATGTTCTTAAAAAAAATTTTGCAGCTGTAAAGAATTATTGCAAAAAATTCGAAAACATACAAGTTTTTTTCAAAGAAGATATGGAATATGATGAAAATATTATAAAAAATAATGAAAACTGCAATATTTTCCGTAAGTGGTGCATTCGATATCAATATGAAATGGAAGAAATTTCCAAAATTCAGGAACATCAGCCATTAGGAATATTTTTAATGCAATTCAAAAGATTTAAAACTCTGGTCTTACCAGCACCTAGTCAAAAGTGGAATGTAATCAAAGGTGTAATGCCAGGGTGAGAATAATATAATAATTATATATATACTAATGTTCAAATTCATTTATTCACTTTGAAAGTTCCAGTTTAACAGTTTTTCAGTTTAAAGTGGAATATCACATTTTTGCCTTGTTAGATCAACATAACAGCAATTTTTATCTGATATTTAGGATCATTTAAAATTATGTAGATGATGTGTTGAAAAAGTTCCTTAAAAAGGGAACTAATCACAGGTACAGTTGCTTCGTGCAAATATTAACTTGTTTCATTTCCAGTCACACATTCAAGTAATTTAATGTTCCTGTAAAGTTCCTTTTTTATATGCGGAAACACTTATGACATATCTATAAAATTATAAAAATGTCCAAAAAGTTCATTTTCACTGTTTACAATTGCAGAATTTTCAAATTTAAATCATAAAATTAATACATTTTAAATTTATAAGTTTTCTAATGTGAACTATTAAAAAAAAGAATTAAAAATGTTATCATTTTATATTATATACATATAATATTGAACAATGTTCAATTGCAAATATTCAAAGTTAAATAATTTTAAATCGCAAATCGTTAACATTACAGAATTTTTTAATTGCAATTATTCAAATTGAACTATTTAAAAAAACACAATCGGTCAAAATTACATATTTTTTAAAGTTTCAAAAATAAATATAAAAAATTTAATTATTTCGAAATTCCAGAATATGTAATTTTAGAGCTTCCAAATTGTAGAAATTTCCATTGCGAGTCTTTAAATTCAAATTTTTTGATGCTTAGTAAATTAACAATACAAAAATATGCATGTTTTAGGTTTGACAATTAAAAATTCTATAATTTTGTTGACTTACAATTACAAATTGGAAGATCTAGAGATTATAATAATAGCTTATAATAATTATATAAATTTAAACTGTGAATCTTTGAAATTGATCAGTTTTTAATGTTGAAAATTTATTAATTAAAATATAATTAAAAATCATCAAAATTTTAGAATTTTCATTTGTGGCTCTTTAAAACTGAACAGTTTTCAATTGTAACTCTTTAAAGTTGTAGAAATATAAATTGTAAACCTTTAAAATTAAAGTGTCTTCAATTTTCACAATTATGATGAAAAATTCTGTAATTTTTATGACTTTCATTCGAAATTTCATCAATTTGGAAAATTTGAAATTAAAATCTTGTCTTTTGATT
Organism: Druon quercuslanigerum; assembly: GCA_010014905.2. Taxonomy (NCBI): domain Eukaryota; kingdom Metazoa; phylum Arthropoda; class Insecta; order Hymenoptera; family Cynipidae; genus Druon; species Druon quercuslanigerum. The sequence continues at coordinate 12,470 of JAAAKG020215901.1, forward strand.
TCTAAAATCATCCAAATTTAAGAATCTCAAAAATTGGACTGTTTAAAAAAAACTTTCAAAACTATATCATTTAAATTGTAACTATTAAAAATTAAATGATCTTCAACTGCATATCTTCAAGATAGACCAATACTCAAATCCCGATATGAGAACAGTTTCGGCATGGCTTGCAGTGGCCTTGATACAGAATCGGGGTAATTCAAACGTAAACAGACAGGGTCATATGAATCATTTCTGTTGGATTAAGATTCATGACGCAACCTGATGCAACTAACGTGCTAAGAGTGCGACCCTCGAAATGTTTGTAACGCTTGACTAAGCACCGCTTCATTTTCTGCTTTGCGGCTCCCATCACCACAAAACTGCGGAGGCCATCAGTTCTAGGAATATTGTAAATCGGGGGTTCTCATATCGGGGGCTGAGTGTATATAAAAAAATTTTCAAAATGGAACACATCAGTAAGGCTCAAAATTACAGAATGTCTTTTGAGAATATCTTATTGAGATATAAAATCTCACATTAATTTACTAATTTTTTTGCTTCTAATTCCTGCTGAAATTACATGTTATATTTAAATAGAAGTTACAGAGAACACAGAAAGAAGATTAAAATTAAAATCAAAATTAAAATAAAATTAAAAGGTTGTGAAAGCCGATGTAGCTTTTTTTATTTATTATATTTTATGATTATTAATTATATTTCATAGTTTTTGCTACACTTTGTTAAATATTTTTGGAAAATTCCGACACATTTAGGATACTAAAGTACCTGGCAATTACGAAATTTGGTTGATGAAAACATAATTCACTAACTTTCATCGTAAATTTACTAAATTTTTACTAATATTCAAATATGGTATCCGAAGAAGTAGAAGCAATTGATTAGCAGCTGCTGCGTGAATTGATAAATCGGTTTCAATTGAATCTGGCGAGTCCGCTGTTCACGTTAAATCATGTCTTCTTGGCTGGATATGTTATATCTGTAATTTTGAATCGCTCCGTTGGTTCACTAATTTTAATAAACGTTTGCAGTATATATTTGTCATAACAATATAAATTATAAGTATGACTATGTGAGCGAAGTTTATATGTAAATGGCTAGAACGCTTTTTCCATATCGTTATAAGTTAACACAACTTCTTCTATACTGAATTACGTTTTCAGTAACTTAATTTCGTAAATTTCAGTTACTTTAGAATCCTAAATGTGTTGCAATTTTCCGAACATTTTTATCAGTGTAATACATCATTCGTATTAAACGATTTTCGTTTACTGAATTTTTAAAAATAATTCAAACTGAAGAAATTGAATTATTATCAGTCTAGGTAAATCAAGAGTTGCCGCCCTTTTAACTGAAGCAATTGAAGCTATAAATTACTTGGAATCAAATCCGATAACAACTGATGATTTTGTCGCTTATATAACCTTTGTCGATCAAGCACAACAGAAGGTGGATAGAATGGAAGCTGAATTAGATTATATAAAGGAATTATATGATATTATGGAAGAATATCAAATTCCGGTACCAGCAGTAGATGTTGCAAATTATTTGGTACAAAAATTAATTCTTTCTCGATTGTTTTGCCTAATGATTAAACTTCTTGAATTAATATACAATTAATGATCAATCATTGTTTTACCAGGGTATCAGTGTGCAATTTACTAACTTGCGTTTGTCAGTTAATAAAAGACTAGAAGAGCGAGAAAAGTTAATAACAAAGTTCAATACACAAATACGAAAGGATATTGATGCACTCATCAATAAAATATCTGACATCAATGATGAAGTTACAGTAAGTAAAGTTTTTAAAATAAATAAGAAAAAGATAATATTATTCAGATTTTTTTAGCAATCGTGGCTGTTGGATGCCGAAAGCAACGTTGAAGTTTGTCTTGAGACTCTGAATGATCTTTCTCAGAAATTAGGAGAGAGCGCTGAGGCGGCAAACGAATATAGAAATTATCAAAAAGGGTTCAAGGTAAATTATTACAGATATAAAAGCATAAAGTTTAAGGGTGTAGGGTGATAATAATTAGTTGGATTTTTAAAAGAGTTATTACAGAGAGGTGCCATCCATAAATTACGCAACAGCTTTAATTGTTATAAATTAAATTTATAATTATACTTAAACGAAATCGAAATCTGAAAAACTTAAAATTTAAACATTTTTCCACAAAAAGTTGTTTATAACAATTAAATGGATCAATTCGCAAATTATTTGCATTGTGTGAAACCCCATGTATTGATTTTATAAAATATATAAATTACCTAAGCAGTTGTTAAAGCGTAAAAAATGTCACTTTTTCTATTCTTTGCGTGAAAATTTTGCAAATAAACAAATTAAGAAAACAAACCTCTGGACTTTTTAACGAAAAAAGTGCATTTCCTTCAACTGTGTGTCACACAGTGGGGAGAAGAAACCAAAAAAAAATTTTAAATTTGATCCCAGCTACATGTCTCAATCGATTTTAAAGTTTAAAAAAGTGGAAGAATAATAAATTCCTAAGTTATTTGTCGTGCCAAAAGTGAGAAATCTGAAAAAAATATTTTTTCTATGCTTTTAAGAATCAAAATATTATAACTGATGTAATTTCAAATAAAAAACAATATTTTGTATACAAATTGTTAAAATTCACATTTAAAAAAACATTTATTTTAACCATGTTTTTTGCAATTGAAAATTTTCTGACTGTCGCTTCTTACCAATTTTAAAAAAATGATTGTATTTTCATAACTGACGGCTTTTTAACGGGATAATATTCTTTATAATTCTGCCGTTTCCAATTTTAAAAGTAAATTTTTCTATGGCTGAAATCATTAGAACAATTTTTTTGTTAAAGAAAACATTTTTAAAACAAATAATTATATTTTAAGATTACTTAGTTATTAAAAAAAATTTTAACAGTAGAGTTGCAGAGAATGTTTTTGCACAAAAAAAGCCGTCACTTATTAAAATGCAATCATTTTTCAAAAATTGGTAAGAAGCGACGGTAAGAAAAATTCAGTTGCAAAAAACCTAGTTAAAATTAATGTTTTTTGTGTGACATTTAAAATTTTTCATAAGAATAATGTTTTTATTTGAAATTATATAAGCTATAATATGTTGGTTCTTAAAATCATAGAAAGCCTATTTTTTCAGATATATAGCGAATATATTTGGTATAATATATATGGCCAGATATATAGCCAATAGTAAAAATAATTTGTTTATTTACTTTATTTAAAGATAGATTGGAACAAAATTGTAAATATTCGAGAAGTATAACTTGATAGTGTATTACAAATTAGTCATTTTACATTCAGAATTGTATTATTATAAATAGTGGTATGTGTTTGTTGAATGGTGTTGGATACTTATGAAGTAATTTTTGTTTTCAATCCAATTTTATGTAATATTTAATTTTCTTCTTAAAAAGTGCTTTGTTTTATTTTTTAGTTATGCTTCAGTAAACTGTATGTTTATTTCGTCACAATTTTGTGGTTGTTATACAACATTTTTTTGAAATGTGCAGTTTGTACAATTTTTAAGAGTTTCAGTTACTTTTATTTTTTAACGTACTTTGCCAGGCTCACTAGTGATACGCTAGTGAACTATATTACTAATTCATGGAAAATCTCATTTTAACCTATATTTGAGATATACGATAACGCCGAACTATTTTAATGTAATATTATCAAGCCCAACAAAGCACGTTAAAAAATCCTAAAACTCTTAAAAATTGCTCAAACTCTGCATTTGTTTTTAAAATGTGTTAATAATAATCACGATTATAAAATTGCCATATAGTTAACTGAGGCATAACTTACCATTCAAACAAACACGTTTAAAAAAGCGCATTAAACATTAAAAAATTGCTTAATCTGAGCACGTCTTTATCCAATATTGTTTATATCAATAAGAAATACAGTTTTCTTAATTTGTTGTGTATTCCTTTAATTGGATTGGAAACAAAAATCACCATAACTCTTTGATTGGCCTTAAGGGATCATTTAAGAATTAATACAGCTCTAATTAGGAAAAACTTTAAAATTAATTCATAATTGTAGCCGGAATTGTATGAACGTAATTTTGCTCGGCTGTGGATCAGTGGTATGACCCTCGCAATGGTTAGACTGCGTGCGTTTATTCCGTTTATTCGGTGAGCAATATCATTTCAACGAAATAGTCTCTCAATGAGGAAAAACGCTGAAAAAATTAAATTCTATATCTTTCAAATTTATAAAAAAAATTGAATTAAGCTTTTGAGGCCCAAATTAAATTTACACAATATAATATTGCTTAACAAGTTGAGTCCATTTGTTGATTTTAAAGGTGAACTTCAATTTTTACCAATAGGTGGAAATGACCAAATTTGAGATATTAGATCACGTAACTAACGAAGTTAAACTACGAAGTCTGCTCTGGGAAAGTGTGATTGCTTGGGATAAAACTTTAGAAGAATGGTACAAAGCTGACTTCAGTACTTTGAACGTAGAAGAAATCAACGCCTACACTAATCGCAATCTAAAGAATATAATGCAGCTCGAGAAAGGTCTTCCACCCAATGAAGTTCTTCCAAACTTCAAGGAAAAAGTGGAATTCTTCAAGGATAAACTCTCAATGATTATCAATCTCAGCAATCCGAACCTAAAGTCACGTCACTGGGTGAAGATTGAATCTCTCCTGAATTATAAGTTCAAACCAGACGAAATATTGACTCTGGAGCTCCTGGAGAAGCTTGGAGTCTTCGCTTATCCAAACGCACTAATGGAAATTTCATCTGCTGCCAGTTCAGAATCGGGTTTGGAAGTTATGCTTCAGAAAGTAGAGGACACCTGGAAATCCCTGGATTTTGTAGTATTCCCTTATAAGGAAGCTAAAGATGTTTACGTTTTGGGATCTATGGAAGAAGTTCAGACAGCTCTTGATGATAGTAATATTAACATTCAGACTATAGCTGCTTCCAGACATGTTAGGCCAATTAAATTTAAGGTGGACGAATGGTTGAAGCAACTGGATCTTTTCACGAAAACTTTGGTATGGCATTTCTTTAACTTCATTGTTAGGAATATTTTGTCCGTATGTCAATTTGGTGAAACATTCGATCTTTTCATTTAGGAAGAGTGGCAATATTGCCAACAACAGTGGATGTACTTGGAAGCTATTTTTTCTGCCCCAGGCATTCAACGACAGCTACCTCTTGAGGCAAAACTTTTCATGGTAGTGGACAAATCCTGGAAAGAAATAATGAGGAAAACTGCAAAGGTAAAAGAATGATAATTTTAAGAGTGATCAAAAGTGTCAACTAAAGGGCGAGAATTATGATGCAGTGATGGCAAGAAACTAATTTTTTTAACTTCTTACTGTAACTAGTTACTTTTTCAGTAAGAATAGTGTTAAATTTTTCTTTCAGTAACAGTAACTAGAAAAATCTTTATTTTGTAACTCCCTGCCGCCCTTAAAATTATCTTTTTCTCTGATTTAAACCTTTTTAAGCTTGTTATTTCTGTGGTAGAGTGTATAACAAAACTAAAATTCCAGCTCATTACTGTTCTGACTAGCATGTAAATCGGTGCGTTAAAAAATTCTATTCATCTCAAAGTTATATTTCAAAAACTTCAAGGCTTCCAAACGTTACATATAACGTTAATGTTAACGGTTAAGTTACTTGTAAAATGTAGTGTGCACGTAATTTTGAAGTCAATTATTTCTTACAAAACTTTTTTTTTCATCTTCACTATTCAAATAAATTCTGCAATTCAACATTCTCTAAAAAATATCATTCATTTTTTGTAATTAATATTTAACTATTTGAGTTAAAGATTCGTCATTTTAATTAATAATTCATTTCTTTGCTTGAAAACCCTAACGTTTTTGGTTTGCGAAATCATCTTTTTTTGTTAAAATTTATATTATTTAGTTCAAACTTGTTATTATTTCGCTTAACATTTCTATTGTTTCGTTCGAAATTTTATTATTCTGTCCAAAATTTGAAATTTTGTTTATAAAATCAGTCTATTCAGTTAAAAAGTTTGTCATTTGGTATCGAAAATTAAACTCTTTTGTTGAAAATCCATCTATCTTTGGTAAAAAATTATTTTCTTGGTTAAAATTTAAAAAGCTTCGTTGAAAATGATATAATTTCGCTCAAAATTCCTTTTTTTGTTGTTGAAAATTATTTTTCTTAACTAAAAGTTCAACTATTTCATTTTTGGTTAAAAATTTATCTATTTTGGTTGAAATTTCTTAGAATTTGGTACAATTTTAGTACAATTAGTCGGATTTTTTCTGTGCGAATAAGGGGAGCTGGAAGTAATTTTAGTTTGAACATTTTTTGTTGTTGTAAATTGATATTTTTTCTTAAAAATGCATGTATTTTTTTGAAAATTCAATGTCTTCTAAAACATTACCTGTTGGTCTTAGTATGTTGTAAATCTTACAGAATTTAGAGCCGTATTTCAATATAGAAAAATTTGAATTGTTTTCCCAACCTCAAATTAAAAATTTTTAAAAATATTCCTTGTTTTATAATTATTATGTCAGTCATGACTAGTCCAAGACTTTCAATAAAAAATAAAACTGATGAATAATTTGGATCTGCAAAAGTGAATCATTTTAAGTTACTAACAAAGCAACGAGTAACTAACAAAGCAAAGAAAACAAACTTTTAATTAATTAACAAAACAACGACAGTTACTTTTTTGCAAAAATAACTAAGAAAAAGTTACGTTTTAAAACGGTATCCATAGCGATAATTGGTTCCTTTTGAAAAGTAACTGATCCATAACTGTTCTCACGTTTATTAATCCTAGATGCCTTTGGCCATGGAATGTTGTATTGAACCAGGATTATTAGAGCGATTTACAGAAAATAACAGCAATCTGAACCAAGTTCTTAAATGCCTGGAGGTGTATCTTGAGACAAAACGAATCGCCTTTCCAAGGTTTTTCTTCCTTTCGAATGATGAGCTTTTGGAAATCTTGGCACAGGTACAATTTAGACGACATTTTCTTATTAAGTATGAGGTTTCTGACGAGAAATATTGTACAAATATATATTAATTATTGCAGTCTAACGAAAGGGTCTAAGGTCTGTTTAAAAAGCTTAACAATCTTCCAAATTAATTAGATACTAATAATAATTCTAGTTTACTAATAGAACTTAAGACGGCAAAATGTTTTGGTATTAAGCTAATGATTTTCGATCAGACAAGAAACCCACATGCTGTTCAGCGACATTTACAAAAGTGTTTTGACGCAATTTATCGTCTCGAATTTGGTACTGTAGAGCAAAGAGAGGGAGGAAAAAGTAAGGAATCAATTCTAACAACGGAAATTATCGCTATGTTATCACCAGAAGGAGAAAGAGTTGTCCTCGGGAAAGGTTTGAAGTCCAGAGGTAATGTAGAGGATTGGCTAGGAAAAGTGGAACAAGCAATGTTTGCATCTCTTAAAAGGGAAATGAAAAAAGGACTCGTTGATCTATTCGAAAAAGGCAGACGAATGTTCATACGGATGTACCCATCTCAGGTTCAATTTTCAAACTTATTACAGTCCGCTCTTCGAATAGTTCCGAACAAGGGCTGGTAGGGGAGTATTTTTCGTGAAACGCAGCTGCCCCCAATCTTGGCACGATAGAAGCGCCATCGAATTTGTGTCAGCTCTCCGTGAATGGTGCCGCTCGTCAGTTTTCTTTTTTCCCCGCAATTACGAAGTGTATATGTTTAGATGATTTTTTCTTGAATTTAAGTCGACCAAAACGAGTCGTTTATTATTTTTCGGACATGTATTTGAGTGGCACTATTCGCAGAGATTGGGTTGAAATGTAGGCGCTTGAAGCAATAGCGCGATGGTACCTCTTTTCAGCATTGCCAAGAGTGTCATTATTTTATTTGTACAATTATTTTCATTGGAAGAACCAGGAGTATTATTTCATGCACCTACAAAAAGGTTTTTCTTAGCCTATTAAGACGTTAATAAAGTCGTTAATATCTTCCTGCCCTCTCCTACTTCTCTTCAATTTATCTATCATAATTATCCTTCCCCCTACCCCCTTACTTTATCACCCTTATTTTCCCTTCACTCCCCTACTTTAATTGTACTCAACATCCCCTCCCTTCCCAATAATCCCTCGACCAACCCCGCACTCACCAGCTAGCCCCGAACTCCCCAGACCCTACCTCCCTAATCGGACATCCGACCGAAACTATAAGGGTTTCTGTCAGGGTCTACGACAAAAATGTAATATAAATACATTTTTTTAGCAACAATTTTATTATTGTAAAACAAATTGATGAACTTTTTAAAAAATAAGTACTTTCTCCTGATGAAGAAAATTCTGTATAACTGAAAGTATTATTTGAATTGAAATTGTTGTTGAATAATTAATTAATAAATTTAAAAAAATATTTTACATAAAGAGAAAATATATAATCATAAAAAAATTTCCAGATATATATATATACTTGTTTTTGTTGCTAACAATAAAATTGTTGCATAAAAAATGTGCTTTCATTTGTGTTTGTGCCTCCAGCATTCTTGATTTCTATTTAACAACACAAAAAATGTAACATTGGAGTATTATATTTAACTTGCATTATTTATTAACAAAAATACTTTAAATATTATGATTAAGACAATATTAATATATTATATGTATATTTGTTTGCTATGTAGATTGTTTTAACGGTCGCGCAAATATTCTGGGCCCAAGACGTACATCTTATTCTAGAATCTGGCTCTGAAGTTTTAACTAATATGGAAGAATTTGAAAAGAAATCCTATTCGGTAAGAATATGCTCAGAATTTTCCAATTGAAAATTTCACATTAATGTATAATAATTGTATAAAGATAAATATAATATTTACTTAATGTTAATTGTTTATAGAAAATGTAGCTAATAAAAAAAAGTTACATTGGTAATCTAAATGTTTAATACATTGCCATTTAAAGTCTAAATTGTTGTCTTTTAATTCCTTGCACTCCTAATTTATTATTTGAGTAGGATTTAAACGAACTGGCAGAAATGGTCCGAGGAGAATTGCCAAAGCTCATACGTGATGTTATCATCAATCTTATTACAGTAGATGTTCATGCAAGAGACATTATTTCAGTTTTAGTGGAAAATAAAGTAACTTCCAGGTGAGATACAAAATTAGTATTTTAATTTTCAGGGTTTCGCAGCCCCGAGCAAAAGTCCATATAGTTTCGTTCAGGTGTCCGTAAGTCCGTCCGTCCATTGTAATTTTTTCGCGGGATGGGAAGTAGAGAAAGTGCCTTGCCGACTTTACCCCGTACCTTAGTCAAATTTAGCCCTACTTTAGCCGCTTTTGCCCTGAACCCTCACCTCTAGCTGAATGAAAAAAAGTCTCTGTTAATACTTTTTTGAGCCCATTCTATTTAATTTAGTTACAATCAAAAATAAGTTTTATAATTGGGTAATGTTAATATGTCTCTATTGTTCGGCGCTATCACTTTCTTTAAGACCACTGGTATGTATAGCAGTAGTGGCGCGCGTGTGGGGGCTCGTTTGGCCGGGAGGGCGACCGTGTTTCTCTGTCCATAGTCCGGGGAAGTAAGGAAATTAAATTTTGAGCGACCGCCATTTTGAATTTTCCAATTCTGAGAAAACGCACATTTTCAGAAGCACATCTTCTA
>JAAAKG020215912.1:0-22105 GCA_010014905.2 Druon quercuslanigerum
AGCTTAGAGAAAGTTTAGAAGAGCAGATAATATATTTATATATACTTATTATTATTTTAGATAATTGATCGGAAACGAAACAGCTTCATAATATTCATGTAAAATTTCACAATATTTAAGTAAATCAACACATTGGTTTAGTTGATTTATTGAAACTCGAGATTCAAAGATACAAGAAGCTCGGGAATCGGGGAGTCAACGATACGAGCGTGAAAGAGGCTCCCACTCCTGCAACACCTTAGATTTCGAAGGCAATGCGTGAGAACGCACACAGGCCTACTCTGCGCACGCGCACGTTAAACACAAGGCAGTGCATACTCGCGTGCGCCTTACTCTTAAATAGGGAGGGGGTAGAGGGAAAAACTCAACTCGCTCGTTTGGAGTCGGGACGCTCGTATATGTGGAGCGCTTATAGCTTAGAAGCTCGTATGTTTGAAGTTCAAGTGTAATTTTTAATTAACCGAAAAGTGATTATGACTGTAATATCACTAACAAAGAAGTTAAATAAACGTTGCTTACAAACAGAAATATAACTCAAATTTTGTCACCTCACAAGAAGTGACTGCGATGTTTTTCTTTAGGTTTTTAGTTTGTAACACGTAAGCGTGAAAGGGTTATTGCCATTTCTATTATCCCGATATGCGCTATGCATTAGGGAGAATTATGCAAATTGTCGGTGACATGAATATTAAATGTGGATATGTCCCTCTGCTACAATTTCTCAGAAAACGAAGCGGACTCATTCAAAAGCGTCCATGTGATATTTTATTAGTTAGTGGAAAGCTTCTAATGTGTCCCCTAAAAGTTTACATTTTTCATTCACCCTCTTTCTATTCCTTAACACACCTCCCACACCCTATTTTGGTGGTGGGAGGGGGACCTACAGCTTAAGGTGGGTTTCGAACCACCAGAACCTCGGTCAAGCTACATAGAAAAATTTCCAGAGGTACCGGCTCAGGGATCGAACCCCGGACCTCTGAGGTGAAGTCCGAGCGTCTAACCACTGAGCCACCGAGGCTCATGTGATATTTTATTATTCACCCTTATATAATGAGTTATGATTTCGATACAAAAGATGTTCAGAATTGCTCATCATCAGAAAGTAACTGTAAGATAATGCCATACATTAATTTAGAATTGTCGATGGATGACTATAATTATTTACGGAAATGTCGCAATAGAGGATAGCTGAAGAAATTCACACCACGAAGGCACTTATCAGTCTTATGGGAATCGTCATAGTGGAATGTGATGGTTACAACAAATTACAAAGAGAGGAGAAATATTTATTTTTTATTCTATATATATTTCATTTCTGTCTATTATTTATATGCATTATATGTTTCATATTTTTTATAGTTGCATGTTCTGCATTGTAATTTAGAAACTACGCTTTTTTTAATGCTTGAATCGGAGCATAGTAATACGTATATGAAACTCCACACGCCCTGCACACACAAAATTAACTATTTTCACGTAGTCTTTCAGAGATATTCAATAAAATTAAATGTTTTCAGTCATTCATTCGCTGTAAAAATGTTTTAAAACATTTAAAATTATAACCTACCATCATCTGAATTGAATCTTCTTATTTTCTGACTTATCAGTCTCTTCTTTTTGTACGAGCCCTGTTTTGCTGCCGCACTCTTTCTATTTTATGTACAATACATGAACAAACTTCAAAACAATACAAAAATTGTTCCAAAAAGCCAAAAAAAATTCTGTAGATTCTCGCAATGTTTCTTAAAATTTTAAAGGTTATGTTGCCATTATTGGATTATTGATATCCTTCGTTGTTCCGCATGATCATAGCATATTTGCTTGTTCGAGGTATCACACGGACAATTAACGATAAATGTGGAAAACTATTGTTTTTTAATTCCATACTTTATTAATTTATAGCTCTTTCAAGTAATAGACGTTGAATATATAATAATAAAATACGGTTCATTAAAAGTAATGAAAAGCAAACGACAAAACTCTCGAAAGTCTCGAAATTGCGAGATTTCTGGCGGGATTTTTAAAATACCATAATGCAAATTTCGGAACTTTATATTTAATCAATGAATGTATGTATATCTTTTCAGAAATTTTAAAATTAGCATAATGCAGTTTTAAAATCCCGCCAAAAAAACTCGTTCTTTCGAGACTTTTGTCATTTACTCTTTACAATATATAATTATAAAATATAATATATAATAATATAATATATAATATAATAATATTAAATATATATATATATATATAGATAAATATTCAAACTAGAAATTAGTCAGGCAGCCTTCACTGTTTCCGTTTATATCACCCTAAAATCGGTCGAAGGCCATTTGAAGGCAACTCCAGGTTGCTGATCAATCTCTCTGGCAAGCATCCCAAGCTAAGACGTCCCAAGTCACAAAATCTGCATGTAAGTTTTTGCACTTGTGTCCATTAGTATATAAGGTCTTTTGTTTCAGGCGTCATTCACTCTACTAGCACTCTTTTTATTAAATATTTGCTGCCATAAAATTCTGTCCTGGCATATTTTTTTAACTTTTTGCATGTCTATGTATTTTTTTATGCAAGCTTTTGTATTTCTGTAGCTTATTATTTCTCTTATAACTAGCGCCTCATTCACACATTCTAACAATTCTTTCTGCAGTCTGCCTCCTGAGCACGCTGTCATTTACTGTAGCTTGATACATTTTCTTCATTAGTCGTTCATTTGGCATTCTCTCAACATGCCCGAACCATCTGCACCGATTTCTTTCCCATGTGTCAACTAGTGTTTCTTCTGCACCACATTATTTGAGAATTATCTTATTACTCATTTTGTTCATCAGATCACTCCATCCTATTTACTTCTGATAATGTGGACCTCCTCTACCAATAACCTTTTTGCCTTTGTATATGCGAATTTCTAACTCCTCATCTATTTTTCCGTCTCCAGCAATAAGCTGTTAAGGTATATGAATTTATCTCTCATAATTTAATATAATTAATTTTCTCTCATCATCTAATAGAATGTTGCAAATTGTTTTCTAACTCTTTTCTTTAAACATCATAGTTTTTGTTTCATTTACGTTAATTTTGAGGCCAGTGTTCTCTGTGATTGCACTTAGTCGGTCCAACATTCTTTGCAAGTTATCAGTTGGCTCTGCCGTAACAACCCTATCATCTGCGAACACTAACTCCTCACCATTACTGTTTCGAGATCCACACCTTTTTCGTCGAAAAGGGCTATTCTTTGAGCTGATATAAAATATTATACCAAAATAACATGGTCAAATGATTTGTTTAATCCTTTTCCGAGTATGAAAAATACATTTTTTTTTTAATTTTAAGTTTTTTAAACTATGTATTTCCACGCAACGTCTTATGGAGTAAATTCTTCTAAATAAGTTGTATATTCGACTTTCCCAAAAATGATTTCCATTATGTTCCCGACAGTACTGTATAGTAAAACATAAAAAAAGCTTACATGTATGTATAAATATGATGCTTACGGTGCGTTCTGTATAATCAAGGGTACATGATAAGATATGTTATAGATGTGTCGGTATTATGTCCGCATAGTTTTCTGAGAAACTGTAGCAGAGAAAAATGTTCAGATTCAACATGTAGTTCAGCAAACAATTGCAAAATTTTCTTTAATTTATATTTTGTGTGAGGAAAATTTTCATTAAACAGCCTTTCGCCGTTTTTACTTTTACGTGTGATAACTTGTAACAAGAAAAAATTTTAAGTGATTTTACTTTAAATATTATTTGAAGTTTGAAGCGAAATCTGATCTCTCGGCACGTGACACGACACTCCAAGGGTATACTTTGGTTAATTTTAAGAATACAGAAATGATTTTTAGGGTACTTTTGTTTGTTATTCATGACCTTGCCTTTTCGATTTTCTCAACGAGGGACAACGAGTATTTTAGAAATCTGTATGGCCTGTCAGAGAACTGGGATTTACTCTCTGCTGCCACTTCAAACGAAGAATCGAGATTTAAATTTGAATGTGGTCGCCACCTCTCCGTTTGCTGTCTCCAATATTCTTGGAATATGGATGGAAAACCGGGTTTATTCCGGAGCCAGGGATGCCTCCGGATTATTTTTTTAGTTTAGTTAAAACAGCCCCCGCCCCTACTCTCAATTTTTAAAGCCTACTGAATTGCGCCCTAAATTCGCCTAAATGCGCCACCGCTAAATAATTTGGCACTAGCAAATTAACAAAGATATATTTTAGGAGGAGGGAGCGGACAGTATAACGCAGGTGTTATATGTTCGACAGTGCTATGAAATAGAATTAGTTTAGAGAAATTACGTGACCCCCCCCTCCCCCCCGTTTCTTAATTGTGCATATGAGCGCGTATAAAGAACTTCAAGGTCATGCGATTAAAACTTGGATTTTACAAATGATATAACTCCTACGGTTTTGTGGAGCAAAATTTATTATCTGTTCCGTATTTACGAGCCTTTGTGGTGCAATTTAGTGGGCTGTATAAACCTACTTCACGACTTCCGCAATGAGGATGAGTAGCAGGTTTGATTGTCCTAGGCTTGCTGCCGTATGTTTTTCAAATGCAGACACTCTTGCTCCAGAGAGTACGAGAGCCTCCTTATTTGATAGAAATGCTACGGATCTACACTATAGATACTTTTTTATTAGTAACAGACTAGCCGTTGAGCCACCCCTGCAACTTCTTTTAAATAGGCACCACGAGCTGAAAGAGCGAGTGGAGATTCAAACGGACCAATCCCAGAGCAGCGCTGAGCAAGCAGTCAGCAGCGCCGTGCCGGGGAATCGCACCCACAGGAGACGAGACTACGAGCTTCCGTGCTTTCACTCATCGTGGTGGTAAGGTCTAAACATTTTTCTCTGGTAAAGATAAGGTTTCTCGCGCATTCTCATGTTTGAAGGTTTTTTGAGTTATATTTGAGTTGTGTTTCCGATATAGCTTAGCGCTAAGAACATGAGAAACCCCGAGAGTCCCCAAAGCTCTGGTATTTTTAATGGATATTATGTTTCGTCTGTTCGTTTTTATAATGGCAAGTCAGTGTCGCTCTTTGCTACCGGACCGAGTGGTTCTCGATCATTTTTGTTTAGTCACCTGAGTTCATGTGTGCCCGTCATCTAAACTAAATGTTGTAGTCCGGATTAGCCTTTGATTTTGCATGGCCACGCTATCGGGAAATTTTTGTTAATACATTATGAAACACACTGGCAAGGTGCTACGTAGACCACGTGCACACTAGTTTTTAATTTTCATAAACTGATACCGGTGTGAATCGCACGTACCGCTAACGATGACCTACACTTTTGCTCACAAATTTTGTTTTTCTTTTTTAGGTGTTTTCAGGTTAGTTTTGTTGTCAAATTAGATTGTAAGCTATGATTTAAATTATCCCCTGCAGGATCGGCTAAAAGATCGAGCAATAGGACTAGATATTGCGTTGCTTTGGATTAGTTTCCCCACCATGTAAAATTTCTTTTCGATAGTGAACTATTCAAATAATTATGCAACTAATTTTATTATTAACGCTAAGCTCATCTATTTTCAAGTAAGACGAGCATCAGTAGTAATTTTTTTTCTATTCATAATAATTTTCTGAGACAAATGAACCACCCCGTCGACCATTACTTGTCAGAGGGCTGAGGCTAGCCGAGGTCCACAAATCTTGCCTGCCTGAGTAGTTTAGCTTTCTGAACTCGGTTGGCGCATACGCGCATGGTGCCCCCCGAACCAGATTTAAAAATTATGTATTCTGTGGAGCACATTGCGCTTGAAATCACGGGACTACGGTGGGTCAAATAATGTAAGGGCAAGTTTATCGTTACAAACTACTTACAGTTTTTTGTTACAATAATAATTTATTTGATTTTTAAATGATCTAGTTGTCCAAATCCTAATCAGCAAATATTCAAATTTTAAAAGTTTGGAAATCTACTTTTTTCTAAATTTAAAGCTGATAGAAATGCAAGCGAACATGCAAATTCAAACAGTAATTATACATTGTAATATTCAATTTATTTTGTTTTATATTCTCCTATGCTATAAGGTTTCCTCTAAGTATGCTTTTCCTCGGGCATTGGTCAAAAGGTAGCTTAAGGCAAATTAGAAATTTTTTTATGTTCGGAACGACTCTCGATTTATGCAGCCTACGAAAATCTTCTTCGAAGGCGGTCATCGAACTCTTCAGCTTGATTTTTTATGCAATGTTTTGACACCTAGTGGAAATTGCAAATTATTGATTTTTTATATAGTCAGAGATTTTAATTTAACGTGATTTTTTATCATAATATTGCTGGCAGACAATGTTCTTCGGTTTCTGATGTACAACCAAAATAATTAATGTTTTAACATTTTTTAAACGCTAAGACAATCAGCCCAAAAAGTCGTCATATTTTAATATTTTTACTAAAATAAATAGCATTTATCGTTTATAAGTGGCCAAGGACTATAGTTTACTAGCAATATTATGCTAAAAAAATCATGCTGAATAAATATCTCTGATTATTAGACAAAAGCAATAATTTTCCATTGCCTATAGCCAGTAAAAGCTCTGATAACAAAAATGGTCTTAATATACTTCTTGTAATTATGTAATATATACTGAATAATGGCCTTAATAATTTCTAAATCATTTATTACTATAAATAGAAAAAGTTATTTTCAAAATGCAGATCATTTTTCGACTTATTTGCGGCAGAAGCTGGTAAATGTTTAAAATACATATGAATGTTTTTCACGTATATCCAAGTTCACAGTCACTCTTTATACGCATTAAGTATGATTTTTGTCTTTGAGAATAAAAAAAATACTACTAAAAACAGTGGAAACTTGAATACTTTTAAGATAATAAAGCAGAGATTTATTTTCGAAGTCTACCAACTCAACCATGTCTATTTGGCAAATCACATTCTCGTATAGCGATGAATGCAAAAATGGATTCCCACATCAGACTAAAATTAAAATATAATAAATATTTGATTTTACTTATCTATATAACTCTACTGCGTACCATAATGTGCAATATAAATCTACTGGGCATCCCTACCTATGGCGTAACTTTACTGAGCATTATTATGCAGAATAAGTAAGCAGAATAATGCGATATTAATATTTTAGAATTAAACATTGCTTTAATGTTTTATTTCCAGTATTTTATTTTATTTAACTTTCCAATGAAGGGAAAATTGAAGATATGAACTTTCACAAATGTATTCATTTTCATGATGATAAGTGACAAACCACTTATCATTATGGGTTTCCTAGCACGTATCATTCTTCTGCAACAGCCATGCTCTTTTTCAAAAAGATACCCAAATAATTTAATTTATTTTTTATTCACTTTTAATGATAAAAATTTCATGTGGGTAAAAATATCATTAAAATATTGAGTTTTAATGTTATGTCATTCACCAGCAAAAAAAAAATTCTTATAGGAATTTGTTAAACGAAAACTAACAAGGAAACATTGGTAGGTGCCCGCTTCCAATTTTCTTTTTTCTTACCTATGTTATACCATGCAGATCTCAGTTAGTGGCACTATTAGCATTCAATAGTTCAAGATTTAGTTTTTCACTGTTGGAGAAGCTCCAATCACGTGTCATTTTTAAATATAAGTCAATCAGTTGTTTTTAATACTAAAAGCGCTATGGCAGCAATGTCTGCATTGCTTTTTAATAATTATCGATGTTTTAACTGCTTCTTGCGAGTGAAGTCCTTAGTTGCATCTGTATTAAACTGCTTTAAAAATTGTTCTCCGAACATATTTAAATACTCACTGGTCGCATGCCACTTACTGGGGTCTTCGCCTTAGTACTGGAAAAACTAATCGACCCATGCTTTTCTTTCTTGCTTGCCCTAAACGATTTTTTGAGTGTGATTATTGACCCCGAAAACTGGGGTGCTAAATACTCATTTAATTATTTTATATATACCATCGATACTTTAGAATATTGAACCAACTCGACAAACTCCCTTAAAATTATCAATAAAAAGCTCATCATAATTAAATGGATTTAACGTATTTTTGAATGTTTACAACAACAATAAATATTTTATGGAGGCGACACCACCCAAAACTGCAATTTATTGTGGGTATGTTTCTGCACAATAAAGAAACTCAAACGACAGAAATTTACGTCTGCAGAACTACTCCTAACGTTGGGAAATTTGTATTTAAACGGTAATTTTAGTGTATATATGTAGATACACGCAAGCAATTGTGTATTTGTTTGAAGAGCGACTTTCAAATTTAAGAAGAAGGCTACTGATTTTGAATAATCATTCGGTGCTGTTTTAAACGCAGATGTTTGAACGTTCAAATACATCACTTGCATCTTTTTTATAGTGAAAATAAACAAATTCCTTAGTTTGAAAAATGGCTGTAAATCTGTGAAATGTAATAAGACTTCTATTACTTTTGTTCTCACCCATGTACATTCTGGATAGTAAAGTTGATGACGTAGAGCTGTTAAATAATTGCATCCAAAATGGTCTCTAAAACTAATTTCTATAGCACATAAACTTGCTTCTATAAGAGATGACGAATATATTCGCTTCGATTATAAGCAAGGAATAGTAGAATTTTAAAGAATTGACAAAACAAAAAATAATCTTTTTAAAAGTGATGTTGAACATACATTCAGACATTAAAAGTTAAAAAATTAATTAAGACGATAGGCAGAACAAGTAAATAAAAGAGGTATTTATATGGAAAAATTACATCGTTCGAGGGGTGGCAATTAAATATCAAGAATGGTGCTGGTACAGAAGAAGTACGCATGCGCTAAACATCAGCGACTGACAGCTGCTTAGCCTGCAGACTTCTCTGTCGAATACAGTACCTCTCTCTTCTGTAAATAAATCGTCATAGCTGTAGCCTTCGTTCGCATTAGAGTTTTTTTTTGTTTCGCCGGAAAAATGTTAAGTGTAACCATAGAGCAATGCAGTGTTGTGAAATTGCACATAAAACTTGAAAAAACCGCTATTCAAACTTGTAATTAATTAAAAAAAGGTTTTCCAGCTGGTTTTATTGTAAAAGATTCTGCTGCTATATATGAGACAATTAATTAAGTATTTAGTACCCCAAAAAATGTCCCTCAAGTTTTTTTGATGAAACAAAATGTGAGGACGAAGAAAATTGGAAGGCAGGCACTTACGTAAGTTTCCTTGTTAGTAGATCAAAACCCGCCATTCCATCTACAAAAAATATTGCTAAAAGATGTTTAAAAAATTACCTTTTACGTCATTTAATTGCCATAAAAACAGTAATGAAATATCTGTACGATAGCAGCGAGTAACAGAAATTTAACCTCCAGCTAATTTCATCGTTCATGCTCAATGTTGACAATACATAGAGGGCAGCACACAAAAATATCAATGATGTAACAGATGGTACAAAAGTAACAAGGCTAAATCACTCGTTCAATTTTCCTCCCAACCTTAAAAATAAATTTTGTTTAATAAGTTAAATATTTTAGTCATTGATTTTTCTTTCACAGTTTGTTTCAGTGAATTCTTGAGAACATTTAATGCATTCGCATTTGCTCAAACTTATTTTCATTATATTGACGACAATACTATATAGTAAAACATCAATATTGGCTTTCCTGTATGTGTGAATATGATGATCAACGCAATCCTTTATAAGCCTCCTCTTACGCTCATAGAGTATGGATTGCGAATCGTATTTTTCCTATAATCGAGGAAGTGAATGCAGGTGATGAACGACGATTTTTAGTTGTGCGAAAATTTTTAGCATTATTACAGTTGCTAAACTATCAACTGAAGCTGTTACTGAAGTAGCTACAGTGATAACAGCTCCTAGGCTATTATATTTTTAGGTTATAAATTTAAGTATCTTAATGCAAAATTTGCTTCGGATCGAAAACTTATATTCTGATGTTAATAAGTCCTATTTTGTTTTTAATTTGTCCGTTTAATTAAAAATGCATCTATTTTAGTGAACATTCCATTTTTCTTGGTTACAAATTTAACTCTATTTGTGTAATATTCGTCTTTTCAGTTTAAAAATTCATTTCTTTTGGCAGGAAGTTTTATATTTTTTGCATCAGAAGGCATCTATTTGATTAAAATTGATCTATTTTAGTATAAAATGCTATTTTTTTAAGATCCACTCTTTTTCTGTTTTAAAACTAATTCCTTAGTTATAAGAAATTTATGTGTCTTTTTTAATAGAAAAATAATCTGGGTTAAGAATTATTCTTCTTAGCTCAAAATTAATTTTTTATGAGATAAATGTAACTAGCTATTAGTAATATCGTTCTTCTTTTATCAAAAATGAATCTTCTTGGATACAAATTCATCTTTTTAGTTCAAAATTAAATTGATGGAAAATTCACGTACTTGGTTGAAAAGTCGCATTTTTCAAAACATTATTTTTTAAACTTAAAATCTAACTATTTCATTTATGCTTGAAATTTTTTTAGATGGAAATTCAACTATTTTTTTTTTATTCTTGTGATAAAATATCTTTCATTTTCGTACAGTATCATTCTTGTTGGCGAGAACTTGATATAAATATTTATTTTCAAGTATTTGCTTAAATATTAAACTATTTTTATTAATTGATAATTTACATTTTTCTTGAAAATTCATATAACTGGGTAGCAACCTGCAGCATTTTGTATAAATCTCGTCATTAATCTTAAAAGTGTATTTAAAAAGATTTAGACAGACTTTTAAACTTGTCAAAAAAATAATCTGGAAGACTTTGAGGCTGTTTTTTACTTTTGCAGGTTTCATTAAAAATTGCAGGAAAAATTCGAATTAGTTTAAAAGATCTTCAAAAGTTTTGAAAGAATTTCAAATATAATTTCAAAACAAATTTTGAGTTATAAATAAAAATTGAACAATTGCTAAATTGTAAACAATTAAAATAAAAAACTGTAACTTCTAATGTAAAAAGTGTTATTATAAAGAAATTGTAATTTTTAAGTTTTAATGCTTTTCAATATAAATTGCTAAAACTGATATAATTTTCAATATTTTTTAATAAGTTGATTCATTTTTTTATTCAGAATAGTGAAAATTGTAGCGTAAAGCATTTTTTGAACCTTTAGTCTGTACAATTCATGAAATTTAAAATTCATTTTATTTTGCAATTTACCGATATTAAATTTAAAATTAGAAAATTGAAAATGATTCATAATTTTTAAAAACTAATTTTTAGAGTATATTTAAAAAGATTTTAAAAGAGTTTCTCAATTTTAAAAAAATAATCTAAAACATTTTGATGCTTTTTTAAATTTTGCACGATTTATTGTAAGTTTTAGGGAAAGTTCGAATGATATAAAAAGTTTCTTAGATGTTTCGAAAGAGTTTCAAAAATAATAAAAAAATTAAAAACATTTCATAAAATTTTTAACAAAATGTAGGGTTTTTAAGACTTTAATATAAATTTTTAAACTTGTCAAGCATTTTAAAAGCCTGAAATAGAAAAAGTAAATGTGGTTCAAAATCCTACAAAAATTAAAAATGTGTTTTTATTTTGCGTACAATCTATACTTTATTCATACATTTTTATGTTTTGAACAGAATTTTTATAGCTCAGTTTTTTTTAAATCTTTAGACTTTAGGATTTTCTTCAATGATAAAGAATTAATAGTTTTTTTTTAATTTATACAAAATATGAAGAAAATGGAAAATGTAATGCTGAGCATTTATATTAAAAAAATTTAATCGGTGACAACGTACGTCCAGTGGGTGATCATGAACTGTGCATTCTTATTCTGTATAACAGTGCGGCACTGGTCGAGACTGGAATCGCTACGCATTTTTCTATCGTCGCTAGACGCTGGAACAGCAAGTTGGTTTTTCCAAGCCAACAGGCAAAAAAAACTTTTATCTATCTATCTACAAATTCTACAATCTAAATTTGGTATATAACATTTTCATTTAGTGGTGAGAATCCAGAAATGGTTTTCTGATTTAAACTGAAATAAAAATATACAACATTATTTTTTTATACCCACAAATATAACTCTACTGTGCACAATTATGTGCGACATAACTAAACTGCGCATCCTTACCTATGACATACCTTTACTAAACATCATTATGTGAAATATAACTCTACTGTGCATCTCCATACACGATAGAACTCTGCTTCACGTCATGGTGCGCCATAAACTCGTACTGTTAAGTGTTATTTAATAAATTGAAAGCAGAATAAGCGGATTTTAATATCTGAAAATAAAAAACAGTTATTACGTTTTATTTTCATTTTTTTTTTACTTTCTAGCAAAAAGAAAACCAAAGATACAAACTTTGACAAATGTGCCTATTGACATAATGATAAGTGATAAACCAGTCAACTTCATAGGTTTTCTAGCACGTATCATTATTGAAATGAGTTTTTTTCGGGTCTTAATTGTTGTTTTGATCCAATCTATTTCGTAAACATTTTCTTCAACACCCATGCTCTATTTAAAAGAAATCATATGACATTTATCATAATTTATTTTGTATGACTAATTAGATAAAAGCCATCATTCCATTTACCAATAAATATTACTAAAGCATTTTTCAAAAAGCTACCTTTTCCATGATTCTATCGCCGAAAAAGCAGTAAAGAAAAATCTGGACGAGACCAGTGATTAAGATGAATATTAGCCTCCAGCTACTCGGATTATTAATACTCATTTTTGATAATGCATAAATGACCGCACACAAGCATGTCAATGATGCAAAAGTTTGTACAAAAATAACAAAGCCAAATAACTCGTTCAATTTTTCTCCTAGTCTGGAACATACATTTTTGCAAATAAATTAAATTTTGTCAGAAACTAATTTTTCTTTTACAGTTTGTGTCAGTAATTTATTCTGAAGAAGTTGTGTATTTGAATAACCTAAAACTTATATTTCTTGTATTCACGACAAAACTGTACAGTAGCAAATAAATTTTGGCTCACATGTATGTATAAATATGATGATGAACGCAATCTTTTATGTGCTTTGACTCAAGTTCATAGATTATGGATTGCGAAGAATTTTTTTTCTGTATTCGAGGAAGTGCTTTGAGGCGATGAACGACAATCTCTAGCTGTGCACAAATTTGAAGCATTATGACCATTGCTAAACTGTCAACTGAACCAGTTACAAAAGCAGCCACCGTTATAGCAGCCACTTGGTGAAAATATGTCAAAAAATATGCAACTCTGGATTCAAGGCTGTAAGGTATCCAGACCTTGCAAGGAAGTATAAGATTGTTTCTCTTCGAAAGTGGAGTTAATAGTACCGAATATCCCGAAATTAAAAACATGGATAGGAATATAATCGTAGTTGACCTATAACAAAATTTTAAAATAATTATACGTATATTCAATACATTTTTTTAAATATTTGGCCTTTTTTGTATTAGTATTTCGTCCTTAAATTTTGACCGCGTCGCAAAATCAGAGCCAGTGTAATTTTGGTACTGCGTTCTTTATTTTTTCAAAGATGTCTTCATTTAACATTTAAATAAAGTAAAATAATAATAAGAGTTTATGTATACTTTTGATCGATTATCAATTTTGTTGTTTATTTGAAGCAATTCAATCTCAATCTTCAAGTAAAATAATCGCAACTTATTAATATTTATTTTGTTGTAACTTTGTTTTCACAATTCTGGAATACGGCAATTTCAGTGCAAACAGGTTAATTATAAAATTGAATTGAAATTGATTTTATATTTTATGATGATATTTTAATCAACATTTATCGTATGAGAATGCATAAACAGAAGCGGTTCTACATTTAAAAATTTGTAATAATTTGAAGAGACTTAGAAAAATGATTTGGGCCACATGAATTTGTGACATCTTTTTAACTTATTAATATGTAAATGTTTATCAGAAAACAATCTGTGTACCTGCATACTTTTGAACAATTTTTCAATATGTTTAACTCATGGAAATCTCGAGGTTGAAAGATTTGATCTAAAAGTATATCTTTTGAATCGATGATATTTTCTCGTTTAAACATCATGGCGATCATCTTAATCCAAATGGCAAAAGAAATAGCAAAGTGAAATATAGTTTCCATATTATTGATCAGGTCCTCAGTATCTTGTAGAAGATATATCAAAATAGAAAATTGAAAAATTGCATAAATAGTAATTATAAAGGTAGAGTAGACACGATAAATCCAAATTCTCCATTGTGAGTTCCAAGTTCGTGGCCTGCACATTCCAAAATATTGAAAAACTGTGTATGACACTTGTCCGGTATACATTTGCGGCCGATTTTATATATTTAGTTCCTGTGAAGAAGTTTTTATAAATAGCCTTCTTTAAATATGAATTAGGGAAAACAAATCAGATATATGAGAACTTTTAATCAAAGAAAAGAGTGGTTGACCTTTTGATTATTATTCGGTCATTTTTAGAGGCTCAAATTCAGAGAACCAGCATTCGCATGATACAAATACTACTATTGTTACGAATCTACTAATTTTTTAATTGGATATGTTCAGCTAGATTAATTTACTATTTAAAATCAAATCAGTTTCGAGTTTAAAACAGTGAAATAATTTCGAAATTGCACATTACAACAAGCAGCTATAAATGATATTTACCTGATTCTGTAATAGTTAATATTGAAAAATAAAATATACATAAAAAGGATGAGAAAGAAGTATTTTCACTCTCGATGTAATTTGTGGCTACCATCAACACGCCATAAAGATTCTCATAAGACTGGCAGGTGCTTTCTTTGTATGAAATTCTTCATTTTCCCTCTTGGCAACATTTTCTTAAATAATTCTAGTCAGTCTGAGAAAATACCAAAATAGTTTATCGTATTATCGTAACATCGCTTTTTGCTTATAAATTATTCTCAGTATCTTTCGCAGCGAAATCAATAATCATCCGATAAGGGTGCATAATAAAATGTCCTATGTACGTCTTCGAATATTTCTGCATCGTTCTCTGAGAAATTGTAGCAGAAAAACATTGTATCCACATTTAATATTCATGTCACCGGCAATTTGCATAATTCTTCGCAATTTACAGCTTGTACCCAGAAAATTTCATTGGAATAGCTTTTCTTCGTCTTGCACCTATACGTATTAGAACTCTTCAACTTGTAACAAATGTCACTCGTCATGAATGAATTTTATTCTTTTGTTCAAAAATATACGGGAAAAAGATTGCAAGTGACAGTCACTTGATGTGAAGGTAACAAAATTCTAGTGAAATTCTTATTTGAGAAAAGCGTTTATGTGACTGATTCTTTGTTAGTTAGATTTTAGTCACAATGATTACAGTGAAATTTATTAGTAATTACATAGATTAGGTTACCGATTTATTAAATTGTTTCATGTGCTCAGCTAGTAATCAACTTGTATAAAATTAGTCAAGCCTTTAAAAAGGACTTCTATTTTATTTGATCTTATATATTAGTGAACCGGTTTGCAGCCTGGCGGGTTCACTCTCGATCCCTAGTTGTTTATTATGCATTGAATTTTTAAAAACAGTTGGTATTTAAGGAATTTATAAGGAACATTAATGAATACTTAATTTTTGTTTCGACTGTCCAGCAACGAGCAAGAGTGAAACAGAGTATCCCATGTCTAAATTACTTAACTTGTGGTAAGTTTATACAGAAGTGCATAATTCAATATAAAGGGTTCAGGTTTGACATTTTTTAATCAATTTCATGATAAACAATGCAGTTTTTCGGCAGAATTTAAACAAAATATACTGCTGCAAAATTTCCTTAAATTTTTTTTTAACATTGCTTTAATATTTTTTTTTGGTTTCACAACGAACAAAAATATTATTATTGTAACCATGCTAATACTATAATGCATGATCCATAATTTTGGCTGTATTTATGTGTAATGAGATAGGGATTGCCAAGATGGTTTTGCTTTTTAAGCACTTTTAAACTGAGCTATTCAAAGAATTTTGCAGGGGCCAGGATTTATTAAACCTATGTTAGGGCTTCAATTAACCGAACTGCCCTAGCTTCTACCAATTAATAAATAATTTGGGTATGTATGACATTCCTGTATTGCTTACGCGCAAGATGTTTGATGTTATTAAGCAAATGTAACAATTATAATCTCTAATAAGTGTTCTCCGCAAACTCAACGTGTGCTTACTATACATTCCTATGGGAATGAATAAACTTTCGATTTTTTTGCGGCACTTTATCGAAAGATGGTATTTCTCGGAAAAAGAAAATTTAAAACCTCGTTACACTTGCTCGCAATAGCTTATAATAATAAATTTATTTTTTCTTTGGCGCTTTTTTGCTTTATCTTTTCTGATTCAGTTGTTCTTCTTAAAAACAATTGTGATTATAAATGTATGTTAATATATTACGAATTACTAAATTGTATGTATGCACATGGTGTTAAATGTATTTATCTGTGTAGATAGAAGCATCACTTCTTTTAAAATATTTGATTGTTTCAGAATTCAGCATCTCTTATCCAATATATGCGCTGTAATTTATGTTTGAAAATCCGCAATGGTGTTCACGTTTATATGATCACACCACCTATTGGACATTCATTGACTATCTGTTTGCAACTCTCCCGCCTTGGCTAAGCGTCGTGTTCGACCGCGTCGAGCTTTCCTTCCCTGTTGAATATTAAATATTTTGGATTCATATTCAGGTGCAGCGGAGTAAATTTGCACCTTATTTCAGTTTTATTTGAGGGTTCGAAAGAATGGAACCCTCTCGTGCCATTAATTGTATGAGCTTGTAAAAACCGACGTTCCAAAAACTGCACGTTCTTTTCATAATCTTTTGCAGTGCAATATATTTGATTGAAAAGTCGTGATTTGATTGACGAGTGGTCATTGAAGACTTGCTTTTGCTGCACCATGCTTCAAGGTGCCACTTAATCCGTCGCATGGACTTTTTCCAGAGGACGTGGCGAAAAAATTCCATCTAGCATTTACTCTAAAATCTTGTTCATGGTAGGCAAGATTAATAAAGTTATACTAATTTTTATATTGCGATGAAGCTCCGTCGGTAAAATAAGTTAGTTCTGTTACTGCGTGTCGTTTCTTTAATTCTTCAATTAATTTCTTAATATACAAATTGACAGCAGTTGCATCCTGATTGAGGCATTCATAAATGATCATATAACTTTCGTTTTTTAATACCATATTTTCTTGAAAGAAAACAACGAATTGGTAAATCGTTATTTGTTCATTACTCCAGTAGTGATCTTGAACGCAGTCTTGAATTACAGGAGAAAAGTCACAGAGTATTACAAAAACTCCTGGTTCTAGAGATTCTTTAATATCTTTTAAAAACTTACTTTGCGCCTCTGCTGAAAAATCGTGCTTTAAAAGTTAAGGTAATTTGTCGCTAAATTTTTGAACATAGTCATCAGCTGAATCTACGAGAGTTTCTAACATTGAACAATCATCTCTGTCCATTGTTTGTATGTAATTTGGGCAATAAATTCCTCATCAAACAAGTTTTTCAAAGAATCCGCTATTTTTTTAACTCCAGGACATTCTTTACATACAAGTAAATAGTAATTAGGCGTGGCAGAGCTACATATCATTGTTTTAAAAATATCTTTGTAGCATCCAAGAAAATGCCACTGCTGCCAGCCAAAATGCACTTTGGGTCTAAATTCTGCAAATTTAGAAAACCCGATATCGCAGAAAGGATTTTTTCCTAAATGTATATCTCTTTTAGGTTTCTCAAAAATAGTTGCTTTTGTATCAACGAACGTTTTCCATCCTTTTATACTGATATGCTGTCTCCTTAGCCAGGCATGTCTCGGCTGAATTTGTTGTCATAATAAAAACAATGGACAAGTGTTTCCGTCTCTTGTGAAAGTCTTTTTCCTAATCTGGGATTAGGCGACGAACCAATTTCATGTGCAGTATAAATATTTTTCGCAGTGCATTGCATACTGTATGATACGCCAAACTTAGTTTGTATGCGACGAATTCCTCAACTAATCGGTAGCATAGTTAAGAATTTAACTTTTTCTGATTTATTATTCGTTTCAGATAATTTTTCTTTGAGTTCATCAACCAATTCATTTATTTCGTTGTTATTATTTCGCCTGATATCAAATACTTTCTCTAACTCAAAATCAAGAGCTTTCTTCATTTCTTGAACCTTAAGCTCTTGGGCCTTTATTTATCGACGATCTTTCGAATTATTAATCGGTGAAACTTTCAGAAGTTGAAGAATTTTATGTAAATATAATATTGCTTCCTTATCTCAAACTATTTGATTTTCATATTCTGTTTTTAAAACATTTTCATCATTACCATTTTCTATTTTAGCTTCTGTGTTGTCTACTTCTACAGCATCTATGTCATTCTGCTTATCGAGCTGATCGTAAATTGGAATTAAAAATTTATTATTTGCATTGCTGGAAAAAGCAGTTGAGATAGAAAATCTCATTATATTTCTTAGGCTGTGATCAGCATCATTAGAGAATGAAAGTAAACATGAAACGCAAATGTATTATCCTATACTTTCAAAAGATAATTTTTTTGCAGTAGAAATATCTTTTGTGATTTAGCGAAGTTTTGCTTTACCACTTTTTATCCAATGTCCAATTTATTGTCTAACCTATCTTACACTGTTATTTCCCCCAGTTTAAGGAAAATCGCTGATCTGGTTAACAACTCTAATATTCCTAACTTGGAACCTCTCTTATCCAATATATGCGCTGTAATGAATTTTTGAAAGTCCGCAATTGTGTTCACGTTTATAAGATCAAACCACCTATTGGACATTCATTGGCTATCTTTTTGCAACTAGGAGAATCATGCGCAATAACTTGATGACAATGTAAAACCCAAAAAACTAATTAAGTGTGCGAACTATAAGGTAATCAGTGGTTCTGTTCAGGGAAAACTCTTACAAATTCTATTATTAACCAAGAATAATGACAAAATGTGAAATCCGATAATCGTTATTTCAACTCATTAACGCCCTATCCATTTATCTGTAAATATGGATTCACGAATGGTTAAGAGAATCCCTTTAAACTTTTGTTTTAGTTCATATTAGTATTTCTGCTCGTAGTTTTGTAAATTTCACTTTTACAGAACGTTAAATGGGTAGATGCAATTTACGGTCAAATACAGTAATCGTATCCGAGGTTCGTTTGTTTCTGCTCGCAGTCGTCTGCATTCGACGTGCGTTTGTTTTTTTCTCGCGTCAGCTGATGATAGACTTTCAGTTGTTTCTAGTCTGCACGCGCAGACATTGACTTACGCAGTTGATACTTTTTAGCCTAAAAAACACAAATTACCCGCTTAGAGTCTTATTTCATACAATTTTGAAAAACTAGATTTAATTAGATTGCTTTGACTTTCAAATGTTGTTTATCATGTCGATCAAATGCTATTTACCATCCATTGAAAATTTAATATTTTCTGTCAATAGGAAAGGCTGAAACTAGAAACATTTTCCGTAGGGAATAAAGACCGCCATTTAAGGTAATTGCCAATCATGTGGCTAAAAAAAGTAAAGACAATTTATAAAAATGTGTATTTGATTTTGCACAATAATAAGGAAAAAATTCCAGTCTTCTTACAAGATATTTAGAACATTTAGAAGTTTGGAAGAAATCAAGAAATATTTGATAAATTTTTGAAAATGTTTGCAAGTTTTTTATTATTCTTAATAGATTAAAAACGACTTAAATTCCTAAATATATTTTTAAGAGACTAATATTTTTCGTAAAATTTTGATAAATCATTCAAGATGTAAAAATTTGACTCATAATCCATATCTTTTTGTTTACACTTATTTAATTTTAATGGATTCCTTTAAAAATGTGCTTTTCCATATAACTATTTTCTTGACTATAATATAATTCTGATCATACTCGTTTTCAAATTAAATATTAACTAAAAATATTTCAAGATAAAAAATAAGAGTTATTAAAAATTATTCATAAAATCGAGGACAATATTTTATTGTTAATCATAACTAGTTTTGGAAAATAACTTGAGTTGAACTGTTGAAATAAATATTTTGCAGTTTTCATTTTTTACTTAGCAATAGTTTTTAAGGTTTAATGTTTTTCTCTCCTTTTTTGTAAAAGTTGCAACTATTATTTAATTTTAATGCTGTACGAATAAGATTCGCAAAAATTATTTTAAGAAATAAATGAGCCCTGCATCATTTTAATTAAGTGAGGATTTCAACTTTTTCCTAAAGAGAAAAAGGACAATATTAAACTCAAAACAGTTATGGTGAAATAAAGAAAAATCGAAATATTTTTTTCAAAAATTCACCTCGACTTCTTTCCGAAAGTTAGTTATAATTAACATTAGCATATTTTAAATATCATATTTTAAATTCTATTTCATATTTTAAAAAAGATTTTTAACTAGGGGTAATTTCTCTAACTTTAAATAATAGATCATAATAAAGAAAAAATAATAATAAACATTGTGTTTCTCAAAACATACAACTTGTTATGTAATTATTTGAATATTCGAAATCAATTTGAACATAATAAATAAAAAATATCATATTCTATATATTATATAATATAATAAAAAAAATTATAAAATTTTAAATATTTTCTTTTTGTATACTACCGTCAGAAATTATGAGATCGATTGACGCAAGCACTATTAAAAATCACTGCTGGCTTTGAACCACGATAACTCAGCGAAAAAAAAGATAGAGCATTTACAAAAAAACAGTTAGAAAACCTATGAAATTTCACGTCTTTTAATGTCAAAAATTTTTTTTTAAACTGCTGAAAAGAATATAGCACGTAATAAGTTTAAAAAAAAATTCTGGATTTTCTAAAATTTTGTACCTCGACTTCAACTTTTAGCACGACCTAGGAAAATTGTTTCAATGATCTAAAAATTATACCACATAGAGCCTGGAAATTTATCTCTAATTTAAGCCAAAGAAATTAAAAAAATCTTGATCGGTTTCTGAGATACGATTAAAAATGATCAATCGTATCTGAGTTGAGTTTTAGTCGACGATCACGGTTCTCGGCCGGTCTGCTGCCCGCTTCCTTCGTGGAGGAAGGACCGAATAGGCCACGCACAAAGGTGGTGCTTGATTCTAGTTTTGATCATCGAAAAATTAAATAATGAGCAAGTTGTTTGTTTAAGAAAAATATTTGTGTAAAGGATAATAATAAACTACTTATTAAAAATGGAAAATATAATTTTCATTACACCTACACACTGTTTTATATTTAATTTCGTTTGGAAATTCCATTATTGTATATTTTTAATATTTTGGAGTGTTTTTTATATAAATAATTTATTCAGAACTTAGCTGCTTAATTCGTTTGAAAAATAGTTTACTCCTGAACAATATATCTACATTTTTATTAATATTCTAGTTGCTAAAAATTTTTAAAGCCCTAATTTAAGCACCACCTTTGTGCGTAGCCTATTCGGTCCAGCCTCAACGAAGGAGGCGAGCAGCAGACCGGCCGAGAACCGTGAGCGTCGACAAAACTCAATTCAGATATGATTGAACATTTATAATCGTATCTTGGTCTCTATGTAGTATAATTTTAAGACTTTTTCAACAATTTTCCTAGGTCATGCGAAAAGTTGAAGTTGAGACACAAAATTTTAGAAAAACTAGAATTTAAAAAAAAAGACTTATCACGTGCTGTATTCTCTTCAGCAGATCAAAAAAGTCTGTTTGACATTATTAGATGTGGAATTTCATAAGCTTTCCAGCTGTTTTTTTAAAAATGCCTAATCGTTTTTTTATTGATTTATCGTGGTTCAAAGCTAGCAGTGCTTTTTAAAAGTGCTTGCGTCAATCGATCTCATAATTTCGGACGGTAGTGTATATCTAAAAATTACTCATACGATTATATGGCTGATTTAATTGCGCATGTATAATAATTTGTTGTAGTTAGTAGGAATGCAGTGGGATTTGCCTCTAAAAACAACGAATTAAGCGATTTCCTCAAATTATTTTTAATTCAAAAGATCCAAATAAGTTAAAAAAAAATTATCTTTTACGCAGAAATATCAGAAAATTAATCTTATTTAGAAAACACTTGTTTAACACTTTAGCTCTTATGACTAGAGACTACTATCGGTGAGAAAATGATAGGCATCTGCCTTTGAAGCTATACAGCTCAGCCAAAAAAAATCGTAGTGCAACAAAAAAACAGTCA